>JAOXOE010037214.1:0-42619 GCA_028565055.1 Phoeniculus purpureus | reverse complement strand
CCTCCTGACACCCACCCTTCACATATTTATAAACATTAATGGGGTCACCCCTCAGTCTCCTTTTTTCCAAGCTCAAGGGACCCAGCTCCCTCAGCCTCTCCTCATAAGGGAGGTGTTCTACTTCCTTCATCATCTTAATTGCTCTGCGCCGGACTCTCTCCAGCAGTTCTGTGTCCTTCTTGAACTGAGGGGTCCTGAACTGGACACAATATTCCAGATGTGGTCTCACCAGAGCAGAGTAGAGGGGGAGGAGAACCTCTCTCAGTCTGCTAACCACCCCTCTTCTGACCCACTCCAGGATGCTGTTGGCCTTCTTGGCCACAAGGGCCCATTGCTGGCTCCTGGTTATCCTGCTGTCCACCAGGACCCCAGGTCCCTTTCTCCTGTGCTGCTCTTCAACAGGTCAGTCCCCAACCTATACTGGTACCTGGTGGTCTTGGGTCTCCAGGAAAATGACTTGTCCTGAGGTCCAGAAGAATTCTCATCCAGTGGAAAAGGTAATACAGTAGTGCTGCATTATGCACCCTGTGCTCATGTGTGCTCCTGCCTCCTTCAAGCACAGGCTGTTGCAGAGCTTGGCCTGGGCACAACAGTAAAACAAACTGATCTTTTAGTGCCAGCTTGTTTCTCTAAGAGGCATCCTCAGATGCTCTCATCCACATCAGACATAGGACTGTGCTGGGGAAGAAAGGCAAAAACCCTTTAGCTGCACTGGGATTCACTCCATGAGGTTCTATTCTCAAAAAGAGATGAGTGTGAGCATGGCAAAGGCAATGGTCTCCCATTATATGGGCCCTCTACTTCTCCACCCCTCCTTTCACCTTTTCCTCAGTGCTCTCAGGCCCAGGGATGTTCCCCAAACACATCTTAAAGCTGCTCTGCTCACAAAAGAGGGTTAAAGAGAGCAAGTGAATGGCTGACACTTTGCAAACACAACTCACAATCCAAAGGAAAAGAATTGATCTAAGTGTGATTAAGCATTAGATAAAGATGAACATGTAATTATCCAGTCAAAGTGAGGTGTCTCTTGATCTCAGTGAATGTTGGCTCCTTTCCAAGCTGCAAACGAGCTGCACAGAATTACTCACACCGTAATTGCAAGCCACTCGGATCCCCCAGGAGATCTACTTGGGAGACTCCTTCTTCCTCCAGTCCCTGCTACACAACACTGTAGGAAAAGGAAACTGCAGATGTCCAGCGTGCAGGCACAGAGCAAAAGCCAGGCTCCTCTAACATGTAACACGAGCTTGGTAAACGAGTTTGCACTAGGACAGGTGTTGTCCTGCTAAGCAGCACTTTGCATGCCAAGGTCACAGCCCCCATACCACTTTGTGGTTACCTGTGTGCCACAAAACCAGCCCAAAGCAGTGTGAGAATCAGCAGGAGCAGTCAGTTGCATCCCTGTACAGATGTGCTTTCTCTGTTTCAAGATTAACCTTTTAGAAATGTCAGCCAAACAGCCACACATAGCCTGTTGCTTCCTGGTACAATCTGCAATTTTTGGCCTTGTGACTATAGCTTCAGTTAACTCCTTCCTTGCTTGTGCTCATCTTCCAGCCCCTGCCCAGACAATCCAAGCTCCAGGGTCCTTTTATCTGCAGCAATCTTGATGTTGTGCATGCAGGTGACCTCTCTTTCCCACTGTACCACTCGGGATGGCGAAGTCAGAGGGCAATACTCACACAGAAGTGCTTGAAGATGTGTTTAAAAGTGAGGAGCAGGATATTCCTAACTTGTTGCAGCTGGACTCCCACTGCAGAAAGAGCAGGGCAAAACAAGATCACTCTCTCTCTCCCCAGATGTCCACAAATCAACAACGCATGCTGCCAGCAGATTGCATAGAATGATCCTTGTCTTCTGCCAGACCCCATCTTTCCTTTGTCCCTGAGACCCCCACATGTCCCTTCTGTCCCTTCAGAGCAGACCTTGCCACACACTGGCCTAGCAACCCAAAGGAGACAGCCATGTCAAACGCCATGGCTCATCCAACGGTCACAGCCTTTGACCTTGTGGGCACAGTGGTACCTTGGCAGCATCAAGTTCATCAAATGCTGCCTGGGGCTGTGTGCACTGGACTCACAGAGGACACAGGATCTGCATGGTACCAGGCTCTAGCCTGGTGTGCATGGAGGGCGGGCATGCAGCATACTCTGATTAGGGTGCAGGCATGGATACAGGACCCAAGTAGAGGGAACAGGCCATGCAAAGCAAAGAGACTAGAGAAGATGATTGCTTAAGCTGAAACGTCACTCAGTGTACAGACTGAAGGTGTGGGAGAGAACTGGGGAATCCTCTCTGCACCCTTGCACTCTGGAGGGGCAGAAAGACAGTGCTTAGAGGATCAGGCATCCTCCTGCCCTGTCCAGGTGCCATGTCCCATTTCCAGGGGAATGGAGGAGAGAAGCTCCTTCACATTTGGACCAGAGGTTATTGTGGGTAGCTACAGCTCTCCTGGATCATTTCTAGGTGGACTTGCAGAAGGTGGATAACTGCAAGTGTAAAATCTTGTGGGAGAAGGAGGAGCTGGTACTGTTGCTAGCTGAGGAGTCTGATGCAAGGGAAGACGCAATGTCTGACCAAGCTGAAAGGGTTTATAAGGTTTGCAAGGTGAGGTAACTAGGTGGTGCTGGTTGGACAGCTTTATTTGTGCCCCTCTGTGATCTGAAGAGCTCAGCTGGGTAGAAGACAGGACTCCACAGCCCTTATATTTCATTCTTCTGCTTCCTCCCCAGCATGACTACTGGTGCCACAACATCCTGCCTCTGAGCCAGGCTCTGGAGGTAGCTGCACACCTAGTCCTGGCACTAGCACTTGTGTGGGGGCATTCCTTAGAGTACATCCTGCTCCAACCTGCTGCTGAGCAGGTCCCCAAACTGTAGACCTTGAAAGGTCAGTGCATGAGAACCTGTCTGCATTTGGCAGGTTTTGTCCTGTGCTAAGAAAAGTCAGATTCTTCTGTAGTCTGCTGGTGGCACTAAAGGTCCTGGAAGGCTTGCAGGTGGGGTAGGTCCTGCTCAGACTCCCAGATAGCAGCCTAAGGCCCATTCCAGAGCTCTGCCAGTTGCAGCCTTTTTGCTCTGGTCCTGGAAGCTCTGTATGTCAGCCTTGCTCTAACAGGCTGCTTCTATTGACCCACCTGCGTATCCTAAGAGCAGCCTTTCCCCTAGTTTGGTCTCACACCTTGTGTGCGGATGACCAACAAGAGGTCAGCAAAAAATGTCTAGAAGACATCTGGAAGCCGCACCTCCCTAGTACCTTCGGGCATAGGAGGCTGCTTGCATAATCAGAGCCCACACCTGGTAAACGGCCTCCGTCTGGCTCAAGTGTCCTATTAGACCTTCCTTTGGTTGCATTTCTTATTTCCATAGGTGATTACAGGTGTCAGCATGAAGTACTCCACAGATTGTGGGGTGAGATGAGAAGGGTTATTGTCCACAGGAGACATCATTTCCTGGTTCATCTTGGAACAATTCCTGCATAGAATGATGCCAGCTGGGTAGACCTTCAAGAGCTGTGGTTGTAACACAAGCTTGCACACAGAGACAGATGTGTATGCACGTCTGGCAGCAGTCTGAAATCTCTAGCAGGGACAGTCAGCGAGTCTTCATGTTCCTAGAACAGAATCATAGGATTGTTCACGCTGGAAAAGACTTTCATTCAAGATCATCCAGTCCAACCATTAACCCAACTGTCCCAAGGCCACCACCAAACCCTGTCCCTGAGCTCCAGATCTCCACAACTTTTAAACACGTTCAGGGATGGCAATTTTTGGCTTTCTCTGGCACTGCCCTTCCCTCCTCCTTTCCCCACTGAGCAAATGAGCTCCCTTAATAAAAATCCATCTTTCTGCTTCCCAGGACAGCTGTGGATGGGAGCTGCCTGTGCAGTGAGCAGCTGTCCTCTCCAGGTCAGGGAAGGTGGAAGCTAGAGAGAGGGCTAAGGAGGATGAGACAAGCCACCTTGTGCCTCACCCACCACCTCCTGCTTTTGGGGTAAACCGAGGTAAAGCTGTTGTCTTCCCTGTGCACAGGAGAGTGATTCCAACAGAGCTAGGGTGGGATAGGAGTGCTCAGCCATACATGAGGGCTCCTTTGGACTCTTCCCACAGGCCCATCTTCACTAGCTCTCTCCAGGGAACACAGCAGCTCCGCACCACCAACACCAATCCTGATCTCCTCGCCAGCCCAGCGCAAGGAACTCTGCGATTTCAGGTGCCTCTCGCTCAGCTCCAGGGGACCAGAGCAGGAAAAAAGCCACCGGTCGAGACGTCCAACGGACGGGGCTCCGTTGCCTCCCAGGGGGATGCTGAGCCGGGCCGGTACCCGCAGCCGCCCAGGCGTCCCTATCCTGGGCTTCCTTTAGGTGGCACCTCTCCTCCAGGAATGAGCCGGGAGCCGCCCGGAGCCGCCCGGCCCCTCGCAGCCTAACCCGAGCTGGGGGCTTCTCCGTGGAGCCTCTGAGCGCTCCGGCTGCCCCCGGAGCGGCCCCTCCCTCCCTCCCTTTCTCCATCCCGTGCCCGTCTCCCCCGTCCTCCCTCTCACTCCTCCAGCCAGTAAATCCGATCTCGGCTGATTCCTCTCACGTCAAACCACATGATCCCATAAAACATTCATCGCCTCTCCAGCCCCGCGCCCCGCTGCTCGCTCGCGCCCGGGATCCAGGGCAGCGGGATCCAGGGATCCAGGGCAGTAGCAGGATCTGGTGCAGTGGGATCCAGAGCTGAAGGAGCCCCTCTCCCCGCCGCCTCCGGCTTTGCCTCCGCGGGATCCGCCGCAGCCCCCGGCCCCGGGAGGAAGGAAGGAAGGACGGACGAACGGACGGACGGACGGAGGGAGGGAGGAGGAGGCAGGCAGGCAGGCAGGCAGGGAGGGAAGCAAGGAAGGAGGGAGGGGGAGCCTCGCCTGGATGCTGAGTCCACCTCGGGGGCTGCTCATTCCCCAGATGAGCGAGGGCGCAGGGAGAGCCCCCGCCCCGCGCTCGGGCTGAAGTTCCGCGCAGGGACCTACCCCGCTCCCGCACGGATCGGAACGCACCGCTGCCGCCTCGCTCCGCGCCTCCAGACGTGCCTTCCTCGACCCCTAAGATGAAGAGGGCGATAGCTGAAGGTAGGTGCGTCCCCGTGCCCCCAGTTGCCCTCGTTTTTCCCCCCTCCTCCCCCAACCCCCCCGTCGGGGCTTCCCGGGGCGGGCGGCAGGGCAGGGCGAGGCGGCCGCGTCCCCAAGTTGGCCCCGCACCGGGCAACTTCTCTCTTGACAACTTCTTACTTTTTTTTTTCTCTTTAATGTCCGCGGAGTCAGCGGGAGCGGCCGGGACCCGAGGGGCAGCGGGGCCGGGGTCCGAGGGTTGTGCTGGCTGGGCTCAGCCCGGGGTGGGTGCGGGGGGAGCGGAACGGAGCAGCAGACGGGGCAGGAGCGAACGCCTGGCTGACACCCGGTAACAGCTCCGGCGGGTTGGAAGGAAAGATGAGCCCCGGGCAGGGCGGGGGGGGATCGGCTGCCTCGTGCCTTAGCTCGGCTTTGGGGTGGCCGGGCTCCCCTCGAACTCGGAGCTGCCGTTCGGGGAAGCGCCGTCCCGCATCCCGTGGGGCTGGAACCTCAGAGATCGGGCAGGAAGCTGGGCCAGCTCGGCTTCACCCAACCCCTCCCATCCCTCTTGGCTTTCGGGGAAAACCGGACCGGGGAAGTTTGCGGAGGTTCCGGGGGTCCGGATGGCCCGGAGTGCACCAGTCTCTTGGGGTCTCCCCTGCTGCTTCTCAGCCCGCTGTCCTTCAGCCCAGGGCTGGGGAGAGCTGGGGGTGCAGGGAGCGACCCCCGTGTCCGCTTTCCCCGCCAGGGGAGAGGCACAGAGTGTGCGGCGAGGCCGGCCTGGTACAGCCGGATCTTCGGGATGAAAATAGCCCTTTGGCACCTGCTTTGTGAGCCCTGGCCAGAGTCTTTTCTTCCCGGCTCCCGGCGTGGAGGGATGGGGCTGGGTTTGTGTTGGCAACAGCAGCTGGAGGCTGTTGGAGCTGCACCGCTGTTGGTCGTGGTTTGGCCGTTCGTGATCGCTCCGAGTGAAGCCCAAAATAAAAACCTACATCTGGAGTAATACATGCTCTCACGCTGCAGGTTCAGACCACTTGGAGAAGCATGTGCCACCCAGGTGTGTTTGCTGGAAACCCAGCCCACGGGTTGCAATCATTTCTACCCACTCTAGGATCAACCCACTCTAAGATCAACCTACTGTAGGATCAACCTACTGTAGGATCAAACTACTGTGGGATCAACCCATGGTAGGAACTGCACTGCTGCGTGGGCTGCTGGTCAAGGCAGTGTTTGGCATGCAGAGCCTCTTGCTGCATAAGTCTCTCCCCAGTGTGTGCCTGTCCCCATCACTGACACAAATAGAGTATTTTTAACATTTTTCTTTCTTGCTGTTTTGGAGACCACTCTGCCAGGTTGTGATGCACAAAGGACGTACCTGAACTGTGTTTCAACAGACAAACCATCTCCTTCAGAGAGTTTGCATAATTTTTTGAAATCAGAAATGACCAATTTATTCCTGTTTGGGGAACACTTTGGGAGCAGGTTGCAGCCACAGCTTCTCCCATGGGCCCTCAAGGAGGGTAGGGGGTTTATCCTGGTAATTCAGCATCCGCTTGCTGCACCATAGCCTGGTACATGGGATACCCATTGATCTGAGCCCAGCAGCTGTGTGCTGGTGCCAAGGTAGAGGTGTGAGCTGTCTGTGTGCAGTGATGCTGTAGGACGTCTGTTCACTGTGCAGAGCAGCGTCCAGGTGATGGGTGTGGTGTGAGCACCCAGGACAGCCTCTCCCCTCACCACTCTGCTGCAGCACAGCACTCTCTATGCTGCTGCGTTCCTGGCTGCTACCGGTGTAACGTGGAACAACACGGAACATAATGAAATATAAAAAGCGTGGTACAACACCTTTATTTATAGAATGAGGCTTTGAGGGGTTTGGTTTGGGGTTTGTGTGTCTGCTGGTTATGAATTGCTCCTGTGAGAGGCTGGAGGTAGCCTGGATTGCTGGGAGGTGTGACTGTAAAGTCCTTATGAACCTCGGGAGATTATGCTGAGATGAGTGACCATCCTGCTGTATCTGGACTACATTTCCCTCCGTGGGCTGCCAGGATACTCTAAGTGCCTTGTAAGCCAGAAATAGCCAGCAGGGGCAGAGCTTTCTCCTGGTGTTCTCAGCACTTACTGCCTTATTAACACAATTTATTTATACTGAAAGAGGTCTTTCCATGGCAATTCTTTCATTAAATTTATTTTAAAATGGACCAAATACAAAACCCTGTAATGTGAAAACCCACACCATCCTCAGAGACCATTTATTCACCAATGTGAGAGCAGCTCTTCCTTTTTCTGGAGAGAAAACACCATTCATCAGTGTAATAATTCCTCTGTGTATAATGCTCATTCTGTACCAAGGGGTTGCTGCATTTCCTTGCTTTGGTCCCCCCTTCCCCACCCGGCAGCACGTGCCTCGGCCCTATATTCTGTGGGATCATTGGAGGGTGTGTTTGGAGAGGTTTTTTAAAGAGGAATATCAGGACAAAAAGGCATTGATGTGTGCCTAGATGTTGTATCAGTGTGGATGTTGTATCAGTTGTGTCCTTGCTGCTTCTCTGGTGTTTTCCCCACTAAGAGCACTAGGAAAAAAAATAAGTTATTTGGAAGCGGCGAGAAAGCCACCACTGCTCTCTCTGCTGCTGTGGCTTATGGTCAGCGTGTGCCTGTGCTGCTTACCACCAGCATGGGGAGCATAGCACTTCTGCCTTAAACAGCCATATCCTTCTTTAATTCCCTCAATCATGTGCTCAGATGCTCTGGGCTTTGCTGGAGTGAAAACCTGCTGGGAGCTTGTGCTCTTCATAAAGGAGTTGGTGGTGGGAAGGAGCAAGGGAACAGTTTGCTGTGCAACTGAGATACCTCCCTCTGCTTTCACCTGCTCCATGTCCTGCACAGCAAACTTGGAAGGAGAGGGCAAGGAGTGGTTGTCTGTATCCTTGGTCTGATAGCTCACTTTGGAGTTGGAAGCTGACAGGGGATGTGGGGGTCCCTGATCCACATTCCCTCAAATGTCTTGGTAACTCTGTGACAACTCGCGTGCTTGTACCTGTAGAATCATAAAATCATGGGATGGGTTGGGTTGGAAAGGAAAAATCACCCAGTGGCAACCTCTTGCCAGGGGCAGCAATACCTCTCACCAGACCAGATTGCCCAGAGTCCCATCCAACCTGGCCTTGGACACTGCCAGGGATGGAAAAGCCACAACCTCCCTGGATAATCTGTTCCAGTGCCTCAGCACCAGTAAACTTCTTTCTAATACCTAACCTAAATCTACTTTCTTGCAGTTTGATATTGGTACCTGTCATCCTATCAGTACATTCTTTGATAGAGTCTTCTTGCCTGTAGACACCCCGTTAGGTACTGGAAGGCTGCTATAAGGTCTCCATGGAACCTTCTCTTCTCCAGGCTGAACCCCAACTCTCTTAGCCTGTCCCCATAGATGAGGTACTACAGCCCCTTGAATGTCTTGTGGCCTCCTCTGGACCCATTACAACAGGTTCATGTCTTTCTTAGGCTTCTTTTCTTCTCACACTACACTTTCAAAGGAACAAGCAAAATCCAGTAGCACCTCTGAGAATTTTCCTCCTTCTTCCACTTGGAAGCAGCGAGAGAGATTGTGAGATGAAGGCAGGGAAGGAAAAAGATGCTCTGGAGACCACTGCTGTGCCACAGTGCTGCTCACCCTGTCTGCAGAGTGATCTTGGCTGTACCTTGGAAAGCATTGTGGCTCCCTTCCCTTTCCATTTCTCTTCCTTTCCCCTCCCCATCTTGAGGGACAGGGAAAAATCAGCTGCAAAGCAGGACAAGCAGAAGGCGCTGAGCTCTCTGCTCTGAGCCCACACAAGGCTGCTGTGCCAGTTGCTCCAGCAGCTCAGCCCCTCTGTGCTGCTGGGTGCATCCTGCTGGAGCAGCTGAAGCTGCCATCCCAGTGCAAGATCCACCCTGTGCATCCAGCCAGAGGCAGAACCAGAGGGAGAAGAAAGGAATCAGTCTAATTAGGAGCACATTTTCTTCCCCTTGGATTTGCAGTGCTTTCTGCTGCTGTCACCTTCATTAAGACGTATCTCTGAGTGCCAAGCTCCTCGTTTGATGTTCCAAAAGAGGGGCTTTTTATATGCAGGAGGCACAGACACAGTGGAATAGGAGTATCCTGCACCACTGCAAAGAGGTGTCGCAAGAGGCAGCATCACAGTGTGGTGCCTGCGAGGGCTGGGGAATCGCACTAGGGCTTCTCTCTTCTGGCCGTACAGAACATCCTTTGTGGTGTGTCCTAGAGCCAGATGGATCTGTCTGGGATTTGTGAGTAACAGGGTTTCGGGCTTCTCCATCAGACCCACACAGAGGTGTGGAAGGGAGGAGGGAGGCTTGTGATCTACAAAGCCTAGCCTCTCCTCCCCTTCCACGCTGGTGGTTGCAACTCATGGAAGTTTCCGGAGGCTAAGGGAAAAGGAGGCTATTGTTTTGAGAAGTCATTGTCAGCTAAACAAAGTGAAGAGTGGAGCCTTCCATGGTTGCCCAGAGATGCTGCAGCAATTCACTAGACTGATAAAAGGTGCAAACTCGCCCCAGCCTGTGCTGGTACCTTAGTGTGGGCATTGGGGCACATGGCAGTGTGAGGTTTGGGGGGGTTGGTTATTCTTTATGGTGGTATCCAGGGATTATACCTGGACTCAGAGCAGAGTGGTGGTGTCAAGGTGACACAGACATGTCCTGTAGGGTGTGTGCAGTACAGCTGGGAAGGCCCCCATCTCTGTGTGTAAGGGAGAACACATCTGCCTGTGGCGTTGCAGTTGCAGAGGCTCTGTCTGTATTTACTTTGTGTTTAGAGAGCTCCTGGAAGTCAGAGCTTCTGGAGTCTAGTCTTGGTCCCACTTTTGACTTCTTTGTATCCTTGACCAGGTCAATCAGCCTCTCTAGGATTCAGTTTCAGCTTTTCCAGCTCAGACAGTGGGAGAGTGATGCTGAGTTGTCTCCCCAGGGACCCAGAGTAAACTTAAAGGTCAGCTCCCAGCTAGAATGTGGAGGTCTGTGCCATCGTCGATCACTTCTTCAGCAGTAACATAGTGTCAAGTGACAAGACCGATTATACCCTCCTTAGGGGTGTTGCTTCATCAACAGCAGCTTTGTCTATCTCTGGTCTGGCTGCCTTTGCATTGCAGCTTGGAGCTGATCAATGGCACCAGCAGAGTTTACAGTGTTGATTGTCCCTCTTCAGTCTGTGCTCCTGCAATCCAGGGGTTAGAAAAGGACTAGAGTTTTGTTTTGTATCTTTCCTGGTTGTCAAGAAAAGAAACAATGTTACAAGATCATGTGCAAAGCATTTAAGAAGTTGGAAACAATAAACTACTCCAGTGAGCCAGCAGAGCCAGGGTCCTCTCTGCATAGGTCAGGCAGCGTCTACAGAATCTTTGCTTTTGCAAAACCATAGAAGAGTTTGGAGGGGACATCTGGAAGTGTCTAACCAACCTTCTGCTCAAAGCACAGTTCACTTCAAAGTTAGATCACGTTGTTCAGGGGTTTGTCCTGTCAGGAATGAATGTAATCCTGAAGGATGGGCATATCCTCTCCTGCTCCATAGCTCAGATTTCTGGCCTGTTCTGGCCAAGGAAGCTCAAAGCCTTTGTCACCTGGGCTGGATCAGGACCATGAGTGGCTCATGTCCTAATGGGATGGCCAGGGTGCCTGCTGTCTGTCACTAGGTGTGGCAGCAGCAGAGCAGGAGTGATGGTGCACTTGGTGCACAAGGTGCACTTGATGCACAAGGTCCATACTTCATTGGAGTAAGTGGTTGTCCCTGTGAGTTCTGGAGCAAGCGCTGAGGGACCCTGACAGGGACACTCAGGAAGGCAGTAGATGCTTCCAGACATTTCTGGCTCATGTCCATGCGTTTCCTGTCCTGAGTGCACTTGGGGATGAAGTCTTTGGATGTATTTTCTGTGCACTGGTTGTAGCTCTACCATCATGGCATCCCTCATCAACGTTAGTGAAAGCAGAGCTTCTTCCTCCAGCACCAGCATCCTTAGGTGACCCAAGTCCTTTGGCCAAACAATAGGTTTTGTTGCCGGTTACTTCCTGGAGTTGGCTCAGAACAAACATTTCTTACCCTGCATTCCTCTACTTTATCTAAGGAGTCTCCAGGAAGGTCTAGGGTGTCTGCTGTCATCTGTGCTTTGATCACACCCACAGCTGCAGTTCCCTATGGAGAAGGAGAAAGGAAATGCCCGCAAACCAGCGGAGTGAGGTCCACTGCCTGGATGGGAATTTCTGGCCCATCACTGCTTTGCTCCATCTCATGAGAGTCCACCACGTTTCCTCATGGCACTGTGGATCCTTTTTGGCAGTTGTACTTTCCTTTATCTCTCTGTGCTGCACCTCCTGCTGGAACCCGGGGGATGTTTGCACTTGAATTGCTGTGCCTGGCTCAGACTTGCACTGACTGGCCGGTTACTCGTGATGTCTAGTTTACACGATGGTTGAGGAAGAAGGGGCTCTTCCACAGCAGAAGAGCCTGTGGCTGGCGGTGGAGAATTCTATGATTAACAGTTCAGAACTGCCTGCTGCCGTGCCAGATCATCTCCCATGTGCTGCTCATTGGGGGAAACGGGTTAACTTTGGGTTTGGGGTTTTTTTATTATGAACAAATCTTTTGCAAGAACCATCTGGCTGCTGAATTCTTCTCCTGGAGCTGTGCAGTTTACTGGGAGTTCATTTGCGTCTTTAGCTACTAAAGAGAAAGTAAAAGTGACTGATTAGTCTAAGACTGGGACCGTCACATCAAAGTGACAGATTTTGTGAGCAGGATTTGGGAAAAGTGTTTAAAACTGGTGTGTTTTCATTAAAATGTGAAGACTGTGGGCAGAACTGTGCTCTCGGCACTCCGGCACCGCTCTCGATGCTGCACCCTGCGTCATTATGTCAGAGTGAATTGTGTGGCTGTTAAAGTCGGTGTGTGCTTGTTTGATGACTTTAAATATTGATTTTAATTGTGCCCCTTTCTTAAGGCTGTGAGCAATGATCAGAGCCACGTTCCACATCCCATGTGTACAACACAGCAGTGCGTGCAGGGAGGAGCTGTGAACTCAGTCTGACTCTTAAACACAAGAAAGGAGGGAGAGGAATGGAAGAAGTCTGTGGAGGCCCCAAATTCATCTTTCCCTGCTTCCAGGCACCACGGGGGGCTTTGTCAGAGACTTGCCAGCAGCTGCTGTGCACATCAGGATTTCAGAAGCCGCTTGCAAGTGCTGGTGTCAGGTGGGGAAGGCTGGATTCCCTCCTCTGACAAAAAGCATCTTTTGAAATCCAAAGAGCAAGTTGTGGGTTTCTTATCACTGTCTTAATCTCTGCAGAGGAAAATGATTGCCTGGAAGGCACCGGGACCTTTAGGGCTGGCACATACCCATGGCATCAGCATGTTTTCAGAGGTGGTGGGAAGCTGCAGTGTGAGAAACTGGGGAGCAAAACCCTCTGCTGGGGTGCAGGTCCCTTGTCCGACATGGATCTGACCGTGATTAATGTTCTCCACGCCTGTGCAAACACGGTTAGCGTTGGCTTTACACTAGAGGGCTGTCTGTCCCTTTCCCTTCAGAGAAAAGACACCAGCGTGAGGCTGGGAACGCTGGTCTCACAGTGTCCATGCGACTTGGGAAAGGCCCCTTTTGTTGGGTGGGTTAAGCGATGGGGGCTTCTCCGTACTGCTCCCCACGCCACATCACCCATGTCATGACCCATTGGTCAAGGCAATCCCATGCACGAACACAGATTGTGAGGATGAAGGATTGAGGACAGCACTGAGGAGAGACACTTGGGGGGGGGGTGGTGGAGCAGCAGTTGAACGGGAGTCATCAGTGTGCACTGGCAGCCCAGAAAACTAATCATGTCCTGGGCTGCATCAAAAGAAGCAGTGACAGTTGGTCAAGGGAAGGGATTCTGGCCCTCTGCTCTGCACTGGTGAGACCCCACCTGGAGTACTATGTCCAGTTCTGAGGACCCCTACATCAGAAGGACACAGAGCTCCTGGAAGGTTCAGAGTGGCAACTCAAATGATCAGAGGGCTGGAGCACCTCCCCTATGAGGACAGGCTGAGCAAGTTGGAGTTGTTCAGCCTGGAGAAGAGGAGACTCCGGGGTGACCTTCTAGCAGCTTTACAATATATGAAGGGGGTTACAAGAAAGCTGGAGGAGAGCTTTTGTCACAGGTGGTAGCAAGAGGACAAGGGGAAAGGGTTACAGACTTCAAGTGGGGAGATTGAGGCTCCACATGAAGAACAAATTCTTTGCTATGATGGTGGGGAGATGCTGGAACAGGTTGCCCAAGGAATTTGTGGCTGCCCCATTTGTGGAAGTGTTGAAGGCCAGGTTGGCTGGGTCCCTGAGTAATCTGATCTAGTGAAGGTGTCCCTGCCTCTGCAGGAGGGTTGGAACTGGGTGATCTTTAAGGTCTCTTCCAATCCTATGATTCATTCTATGTCCTGGTCTGGAGGGCACTTTGGAGCTGTTCGTCTGAGTGGAGTGAGACCACCCTGGTTTTGTCGCCAGGGACTGCCCTCATGCCCAGCTCAGCAGCCTTTCTGCAGGAACCAGCAGGCTTCAAACCAGCTTGGGAAACGTCTATCCTGGGGGCAGGAGAAGGGTCTTCAGCATCCTGGGGCTGAAAGAGTGTTGGTAGCTTTCATGCACAGACGCTCAGGGACCAGTTCCTTTGGCTGTGGTGTGAACAGACTGGCTGGGACCTCTAGAGGGGCTCTGGAGTCTCCTGGGGGCCATTAAGAAAAATGTGGCCAGTAGGTTTGGGAAGGTTCTCCTCCCTCTCTCCTCTGCCCTGTTCAAGCCACATCTGGAATACTGAGTCCAGGTCTGGGCTCCTCAATTCAACAGGGACAGTGAGCTACTTGAGAGAGTCCAGCGCAGAGCAACTGGGATGCTCAGGGGGCTGGAGCTTCTGCCTTAGAGGATAGGCTGAGAGAGCCGGGGCTGTTCAGCCTGGAGAGGAGGAGGCTGAGGGGGGGGTCTCATCGATGCTGATCAATAGCTAAAGGGCCAGTGTCAGGAGGATGGGACCAGGCTCTTCTCAGTGGCGCCCAGTGACTGGCAAAGGGGCACTGGGCACAGACTGGGACACAGGAGGGTCCATTGAAACAGAAGGGAAAGCTTTTTCCCAGTGAGGGTAGCAGAACCCTGGCCCAGGCTACCCAGAGAGGTTGTGTGGTCACTGCTCTGGAGACATCCCAGAGCCTCCTGGGCTGTTCCTGTGGGATCTGCTCTAGGGGATCCTGTTCTGGCAGGGGCGTTGGGCTGGGTGATCCTCAGAGGGCCCTTCTCACCCCACCAGTCTGGGACTTTGTTAATCTGTGACCCTGGCCACGGACTGCTTCAGGACCTCACGGGCACTTGTGCCAGAGCTTTGGTTAACTGACCCCACTCACCTTTTTCTAGAATGGCTTTAACTGAGGAGAAGATGAAATCACACGACTTTAGCTCTGCTTAACAAACCTGGTTTGAATTCACAAAACCTTAAAGCAGTTTGGCTGCCTGGAGAGCTGCAGTCACAAACTGAGGCCCCTCGGTGACTTCCAAGTGCCCTGGGCCAGCTCGAGGCGTTTGTTTCTGTTCCTGGATCCCTGTGCAGTCGGCATTTGGCTTGGTTTGGTGGCATTGACTGAGAACAGCCAGGTCCCTCAGCCTTCGCTAACAAGAGTCTGCTTCAGCCTGCAGCCGTGGAGGTGGGGGAGTGTCAGAGGGGTCCAGGAGCCAGTGGAGGGAAGGCACTGGTGTGATGGAGAATGATGCTGGGTGCACTCTGGGCCTGTGCTCTGCACACACTGGGCAACAGACACCAGGTCTTTGTCAGTGGCTGATTTATCAAGTCCAGCGACTTCCCTCTCTCTCTCTTTTCTCAATTTGCAGCTAATATATCCTGAAGGGAGGGGGAATTAATACTGGTAATTGCAGCATTTCACAGTCCCCCAGCCCATTAGCCATGTGCATAGTGATGAATGGTGCTCTGCCACTAGGACGCTGGACTTGGAGGTGGCCTGTTGGTCCTGCCCTCCACCCACCACCCCTGGTGGCTGGAATTACAGCTGCTGCCAGATGTGCGGCAGGAGAGAGATCAGCAGCAGGTTGAGATCTGCTGTCAGCTGAACTTGAGGCAGGGATGCCTCCTTTGCTGCTCAGGTGTCACCCACTGTAGGCAGGCATCCCTCTGCTGTCTCTGCTCCTGGTCCATCACCAGCTCCAGGATCTGGGAGCAGGCAGGAGGGCACTGCCTGACTCCTGATGTCAAACGTGTGCTTTGTCTTTTTGCTCTGGCTCTGCTCCTGTGACTGACACTCCTCTGCTGACCTTGCTCTGGGGTCTCTGTAGAGCATGTAAAAGTTTGCAGAGCTACCCAGCTCTGTCCAGAGGCCAGCAGAGGTGTGTGACCAGCACAGCATTTCAGTGAGAAGGCAGTGCTACCTTTCCCTGCCCATGATGTGGGGTGTTTCCTGCCCACACCTCCAGGGCAGTTTGGGACATCCCTGGGGAGCTGCCCAGGCTGGGCTGGGTGGCTGCGTTACTCCACCCCAGCCTCTGCTCTCCCCACATCTCCTCTGTGGAGACCAACAGCTGCTGAATCCCTCGCTTGGCTGCTTCAATGTCAATCCACAAAATGAATTTTAGATGCTGTGTATGAGACTGCAAAGGGATTCTTCCAGACAAGCCTGTCTGGGCATTATGGGGGTGTTGGCTCTTGCTTGCTTGGAGGTGTCATCATTAAGCCTCAGTTTCTGACACAGTATGGTCAGACGAGGCTTCGACTGGGGCTTGGAGGCAGAGCTTGGCCTGTGGATTGAACCTCAGACTGCAAGAGGCAACATCCTTGGCTCTGATGTTCCTCACTAGACAGATGAGCCCTCTCCCACTCTTTTTAGCAAGAGCTGGTCATATCATGACACCGAGTTTTGCTGCTGGGGCCCTGGCTGTGTTCCGAGGGAAATTCTACATCTAGAATTCAGGCAGTGGTAAATCAGCATCCCTGAGCCCACGAGCTCTGTTCTGGTTTTCCCAAGGCTGCATCCTCTCCTGTATGCAGTGAAGGGTGGTCCTGAGCCCTGGGAAGAGGCTCTGTGTGCGACTGGGGTTGCTGCTGGAGCTTGAGCCATGCACCTGCCCAGGCTCAGCAAGTGCTGTTGGGACTGAATAATGGGCCCTTTTTCTCCCAGGTTGGAAGGGAACACAGAGAGAGCAGCAAAGCCAAAGAGAGACGTTTATATGAGGGGCACAATAAATGAATATGAGCTGCCTCCTGGGAGCCAGCCCAGAAGTGACTGACTTCACTTGGCCATGGCTTTCCAGTGGGAAATGCTCTTCTTTTGCTGTGTTTATTTCTGGCTTTCCCAGTGTTTTACAAGGCTTACAATTAATCTTAAGCTTGTGGGTGGCCAGCTGGGCTGTGGGGACAAAGTTTTCTTCAGAGCAGTTTGCTCGGTCATTTCCTGAGGACCTTGGGCTTACTAGGAACTTGTGAGAGCTTGACTTGGGTCTGTGCACTGCTTTTGGTGGAGAAAAGGTGTCTGTGGCTTCAGCCTGCATGAAGAAGGGGGTGTAGAAGCCCCTTGGCCCTATCCTGTCAGATGGATGGGGAATTAGCTATTTGTTCAGAGAGGTGGCAGCCAGTATGTGGGAGCCAGCACATGGGGAAGGGACCAACTGTGTGAGTGAGGTGGTGGCAGGTTGGCACAATACGTATTGCACGGGTATTAGAGCTGGACTTGCCCCTCACCCAGGCTCACCTGGCATGAGGATCCCAGTTCCAGCATGTTACCAGCTCCAGTGACTCCACCTTCTTGGGATTGCGCTGTGATGGATGGGCTGCAGGACTGGCAGACACTGGTAGGAGTGGTGCTGGGCTCCCCGGGACTCCCTGCGCTGCTTTCAGTGCTGGAGGGGGATCCCAACCCTCTGACGTAGCCAAGTGCCTGCCTTTTGAGCTGGTTTTATTGGCAAGCACCAAGTGGGTGCCAGCCAAAGCATCTCTCTGTGTGCTGTGGACTCGTTTCCCTGCCTGCACTCTCTTCCCTCCTCTTGCTGCAGCTGAGATGGACCCTCTGGAAGCAGCGTCTGAGCTGTGTTGGTTTTGGCTGGGTTTCTGAGCTTTTCTAGCTTGCTCCTCCTCTACTAAACCAAAGGCTTCACTGCTGCTATTCTGAGCATGGCTGCCTTGCCGGGAACATCTGCGCTCTGCTTCTTCCCATAAAGCCACCCCATAAGACTTAAGGGGGAAGTAGCTGATGTCCAACAACTGGAACACCCAGTCTGGGGTTTGCTGTGCTCACTGGGTGCCCATAGGAGATGGGACTAGCGGAGCTGAGGCATCTGCTGCTGCCTGCTGCAGACAGCATACAGGGCAACAAGCGGAGCAGGGGGTCTCCTGGCTGAGCCATGAGGTCAGGCTCTGCCCATGACCTGCTGTTAAGCAAAGGATTTTATGTGTGACAAACAGAGACCGTGGGCCAGCTGTTCCCACCATCTCCAGTGTGTGACTGAGGCACAAAGCCCCTCCTGATAAATCCTTCATCACATATCACTGTCCTTCTGTCAGGAGAGGGGGTCACAGTCACTATATCTGCCTCCTCCTGCCTGTCCCCACACCCCCTGTGTCCAGAAGACACTGAGCATCCCCATGATGGGAGACTGGACAGGGCCACAGGTGCTGAGGCTCTGAACCGATGGAGCACTGCTCTGCTCAGAAAGGCGCAGGAGCTCTCCCGGCGTGCAGGGCTGGGGCAGACCAAGTGATTACTGCTCTCTCTCAAATGGAGAGAAGCTGTGAATTAAAGGAATGAACCTGGCTCTTGGCACCAAGGAGATGTGGGGAGTGATAATGGGAGACAAGGCTATAATGGCACAGGAATCTCGCAGATGATGGGAACTAAATGACGCAGTGAGGAAAATTGCACCTCGTTGTGAGTGTCAGAAGTGACCAAGAGGAAAAGGAGACAAACAGCCTTTGAAAGCGCAACCCAACAGCTCTGGTGAAGGAGCCTTGACCTGCCACTGTCTCAGGCTCCCCGCTGCTGCTCCCCCAAATCTCTCACGCTTGGGAAGCATGAGGTGATGGGCAAGATCAATATCTCAGGCCAAGTGCACACTGGTGCAGCCTTGCGGGGGCCCTCCAGGCTTTTCTGGATCATGAGGCTGCTGTTGCAAGATCGAAATGGTCTCAGTGGACGTGCCTGGCTGCATGACACCCTGTGCCTGGGTGTGGGGCTACGTGAGCGGAGGCCATGTGTGTGTTTGGACAAGCAAGTGGGGCATAGTGAGAGCTGAACAAGGGGCTGCTGTGGGACAGGGCTGGAAATGATTGTGGGGTGAAGGGGAAGGGGCTGCCCTAAAGACACAGAAAAATCAGAGATGCATAACAAAAATGATGAAACTAGTGGCCATGCTGGGCTGTTAGTTAATGGTTATGACTGGCTCCACCAGGCACCTGGGCAGTGGTCAGCACAAACTGGGGCAGTGGCTGGGGTGTGGGTTCTGGGACAGCCCGGTGCACATCTCAGTGTGGGGCTCTGGCATCCAGAGTGGAGATAAAAACTGCATGAGGAGAAAATGGAAGGTCTGTATGTAAATCGGTCGTCCTTACCCCCTTGGAGAATCACGATTCTTTCCACCCCCTGCTCTCTGAAAGGACCTGAATTACTGAAGAAACAACGGGAGTTTGACATGAAGAGAGCTCAGACGAGCTGAACAACTTGATGGCGAAGGGAGATGGAAAAGAAGGGCCAGTATGTAAGAGAAATCTCAGTGACAAATGGCACAGGGAGCGTACTTGGCTGTTGCTTCTAATCCAACAGCCAGATGGCAACATGCTGAAAGGCGTAGGAGGAGAGTTTTGCTAGTAGGAGAGTCCTCCTGAGCTGCCTCCCACAAGGTCCTGCTGACAGTCCTTAGAAGGTGCAGCAAGGGCCATGTATTTATATTGTCAGGGAAACATCCAGCAGCAGCAGCCTGCAGGCTCTCCCACTTGTGGCAGGGATGGAGGAGAGCAGGGGCTACAAGACATCAGGAGTGCGAAGAGGGGTCATCCAGAGTAGCTTCTGAAAAACCAGCAGCTGGTGTCACCCGGCTTGGCACCATCCCTCTTTAGACACTGTTCTCTCCTCACCCAGTGGTTCTGCGTGCAGGTGCATCCTTGGAACCTGCTCCTTCTCAAGTGTTCCCACCTTGGTTTTCCAGCTTCAGAGAAGCTTTCTGAGGAGATAAGAGAGTGTGTTATTATTTAGAGCATAACACAGACATCTGGAGGAGCAGAAACAAGGCTTGGGAAGCAAAAGGCAGAAGATGAAGTTGGATGTTAAATACACATTTAGGAATGGTGGATGTGTGATGCTGAGCTAGAACACTGCTGCTACAGGCTGGTCCTGTGCACTCATATCACTAGAGACCCCCTGTTTCTCCTGCCATGTATGATGCTTGAAGAGGTTCTTCCTGTGTTTTAGCAGCCTGTGGCTGAGCCTGAGCCCTGACCCATAGAGAGCCCTCCCTGACCACTGCTTTGCTTCCGCTTAGCTGATGCGATCCCTTCCCGGGTGGGTGATGGGACTTTCTGTTGGTTGGTTTGAATTTGTGATGGTCCTTCTGCACACACTGTGAAGGGTAGTTAGTGTGCAGCGTTTGGCTGAGCCTGTAGCTTTCAGAGCTTTCTGTGGAGACTCGTGGCATTCCTGGACACGTTATTGGAGCAGTGTGGTCCCATGCAACACGACCGGAAGCAGATGTCGTGGTAGTTAATACAGAGATGCGTCCATTGCTTCTTCCCAGGGTGCATCCAGTCCTGGCTGCTCCTCAGATGGAGTAGTGGAGGTGATGCTTATTTCCTCCTCAGTGCCCTGGGCTGCTCTACAGGTGCATGGCCCAACCTTCATCCATTCTGCTGCTTGTGCTCTTTTGCTTTGCTCCCAATCAGAACTAAAAGGCCCCTATGGAGAAGTGTGGTGCCACCTGAAAGGGTCCCTCAGCCCTGGTGGGCACAGGGTGTTTGTGCTCCAGTTTGGCAGCAGTTCATTCTGAGCAACTGTCTGGCTCTTAAGGGCAGCACTGGGAAACATGCAAATTTAACCTTTGAGTTCACCCTGCTGTTCTTTTCCTGGGAAATGCTACTCTGGGCATCAAGCTGGCATTGCCTGCTCTTGGGAGAGGACTGGGCACCTGTGGCAAATGCTCTGCCTGACACAGATGCTGGCATAAGGAGCTGGGTCCTCTGGGGAGTGCGTAGGTGCTCCTGTGCTGTGGAAGTGCTGGGAGCTCTACCTTGCTGTCAGCAGAAGCTGCCTCGAGTGAATTTGGTGTGATGGGTGGAACATGTTTTGGTGCCTTGAGCTGGCTCCTGAGTGACTTAGGGGGATTATGTCCCCGCAGCTGGCTGTTGGGCAGAGGAGCTGTCAGTAGTGACACATCTCACTGCAGCGAGAGAGGACCCAGTGCCAGGGAGGAGAGGAAGGGGCTCCTTTGCCTCAAGGGAGAGGGGCCATCTGCAGGGTCAGGTCCAGATGCTGCTGCTGTCAGTTGAACATGCTGCTGACAATGAGCCAGAGGAAATCCCAACTGTCAAAGCTAGCAGTGACTGATAGAACCATCCTACCTCGGGCCAGGTTTGAGTTTGCTGGCTGCCCCTGGGATGTACCTGTGGATTACAGTGCAGGTGGGAGTGACTGTGCAAAGAAGATAGATTTCAGCACAGGTGAATAACCAAAGATTCTACTGATGTCCCTGGTTGCTGGACCATCCATGGGGAAGCCTTTCCTGCTGTTGCTTTGACGAGCTCCTGCCTGCTTATACGTGCCCATCTCTACAGCATTTCCACCATACCTGTGTGGAATGTGCCAGCTTCAGCTGTGTCTTTGCACAGGCAGAATACACCTAAAGAACACCATGAATGGCTCTGGTTGTGTGGCCCTGGTGCTATTCCCTGCAGCCCTCTGCAGATTTATTGCAGTGGCCAGTACAGATCTGTCATTATTTAGGACAAATGCTTCAGGGTCAGCAGATCAGGAGCTCTTGCAGAGCAAGCCAAGGTGTGCAGGTGGGCTGTCCTCCATGACCCTCTGAGAAGAGCCAGCGTGGGCAGCTCTAGGCTAGCAAGACCCTGAAACTGAGAAGAGCACAAGCTCCCTTTGTGAGCATCCCTAAAAATAGGGATTGAAACCCATGTGATGGGTTTCAACAGGAAAATAGATTCATTTCCCAGCTCCCAGAGGGGTTTTTGGGAAGAGCAGAGAGTAAATAAAGGTTTTAAAAGTGATGACAAATACCTTGGAGGTGCCCTTCCATGCAGCCTTAACTGCTTGTTATTACACTCACATCTCCAGTGGCGTGTGAGTGCGTGAGAGAAGGGGAGCGTGAGACCCTGAACATCTCCAGATCTAGTGTGCTCTTATTTGCTTGGGTGCTAATTAAGAGAACATTGAAGCTCTGCTGTGTATTCTGCAGCTCTCTGTAAATTCAGATAAGAGCCATTACAAGTCCATCACAAAGTGTATTAAAATCTCCTCAGCTAATAAACAATAAACACAGCAGTCTCCAGGAGAAGGGCTGGGAGCACTGGGGAGGAACATGGGACAGGTACAGACATCAGGTCATGGAGCAATGGGATGAGGTGGGGAGGACGCTGCCCACCCTATCTTCATCCCCCCAGGATCAAGGCAGTGCAGCAAAGGGAGTTTTCCACCCAGGAAAGCTGCTGTCTCAGAGCTGAGGGCTCAAGCTTCTGCCAGACTCCTTAGTTTTGGACACAGGGTCAATCAAGAAGAGGGTCCTGTACTGAATGTAACCACAAGGACAAACAGGCTTTCTGGACTGAAAGATGCTGGATCATTAACACAAATGAGGATGGCTGCAAGAAGAGATGGCGATTAGAGTATTCCCACCTCACAGCAATGCTTCTGACTCCACTGGGTAACTGGAATTTGAAGTTGCCCAAAGCCTGGATGAGTGCCATGAGTGCTAGGGTAGTTTTGGACTTTGCATGCTGCTTGACCAAAAGTACCTTACTGCCCCAGAGACACCCCTTCCTCATCAAGTTTTCTATCAGTTAATGTATGGAGTGGCACCACATTCACCTTTCCTGATGAAAATCCCCTCTCTGAAGATGAGGTCTGTACAGAGAAAGGACTCTGCAGTTCAAGTTGCAGGTGTGGTTAATACAGAGATGCAAGAAGTAGGTGGGTTTCTGGGTGGGGATCTCAAGGCTTAAGTTCTGATAGGTTTATGTCTCTGGAAAACTGAGCAGAGACTTGCCCTATTGCTGAGGGAACAGTTCAAGGAAGTCCCACGGTTGTTTTTGCACGGAATTTAGGTTGTGAAAGCAGAGGCATTATGGTCCACTTGTCCTTTAGGATCTGGCAAAGGAGGTCCACAGCCTTTCTGAATCAGTTTCTTCTCTGTCTCCAGACCTTTTTGCAGTGGCTCGCTGAGGAGTGTTTCCAGTCCAGGAAGCATCTCTGATCCTCCGTTTGGCTGAGCTGTTGTCACCCAGTTCTGTGATGCCGCTGTCTTTGGGGCCATAAGCATTTTGGTTCACAGACCTGCACTCCTACCTTGGGGAGAAGTGTCAGACTAAACCAGACCCACTGCTCTGCCCTGTGTTGCACTTCTGCCAGACAGGCTGGGCTTTTTTCCTTTGTCCTTTCTTCATAGAAAGGTGGGGTTGGAAGGGCCCTCTGAGGATCACCCAGTCCAACTCCACTGCCAGAGCAGGATCCCCTAGAGCAGATCCCACAGGAACAGCCCAGGAAGGTGTGAGATGTCTCCAAAGCAGAGACACCACAACCTCTCTTGGCAGCCTGAGCCAAGGGCTCTGCTGCCCTTAGTGGGAAAACTTTCCCTTCTGTTCCAATGGACCCTCCTGTGTCCCAGTCTGTGCCCAATGCCCCTTGTCCTGTCACTGGACACCACCAAGAAGAGCCTGATCCCATTCTTCTGCCACTGGTCCTTTAGCTATTGATCAGTATTGATGAGATTCCCCCTCAGTATCCTCCTCTCCAGGCTGAATAGCCCCGGCTCTCTGAGCTTCTCCCCTAAAGCAGAAGATCCAGCCCCCCAGTCTTTCAGTTCCCTGAAACTGGACCCAGTGTCCCAAATACGGCCTGACGAGGGCAGAGTAGAGGAGGAGGAGAACCTCCCTTGGCCTGGTTTCCAGAGTCCAGTGTCTGTAGGACATCAAGGCCAAAAGCTAAGAGGGACAAAGCATCACAGCTGGGTGTGAGTGAAGCCAGCAAAAGGAGGTCACCTGCTTTTACTGAAACTCAGTTCCTGTGTTAGCACTGATGCAGCTTCTTCAGGAGCAAGCAGCCTGTTGTGTCCCTGCTTGGTGGGCTCAGAGATCTGAATGTCCCTCACAAGGTCTCTTCCTGGGCTGATGATGATGATGTTATGTTGGAGCCTGTTGTCCAACCTGCCTCGTGCCTCCTGCCATTGCCCTGGTTTGTGTCAGTTGAAGGTGGTAAGGCCACATGTGTGTGACAGGCATCCAGGTGCTGTACTCACACACCAGCAGGGCTATAGGAGAGCTCACCAGGCAAAAATGCAATATTTAAAGGATCCTCAGATAGCATCTTACAGCCCTGACAGCTGCAGACAGTCTGTGTCTGTCACAGACTCTATTCTCCACCTGCCCTGAGGCGGAAATGCCGATCCATCCCACTTCTACTGGCAGTTCAGCCTCTCACAGACCCTTTGTGTCTGTCCTGCAGTGTCTTCTCCTCACACCTGAACCTTCTCCTGACCATTCCCTGGCCAGAGGGAGCATGCGTTGTGCTGCCAGGTCTGCCGGTCCCACAGCATCTTGCATGGCCATGGCTTTGTTCCTTAGGGATGGAGGTTAGGACCTTGGAGTCTGGTTGAAAATAGAAAAATACCTGTGATCTCTGTAAGAATAGCCTGGCTGTATTCTGGCTTCACAGGCTGGATAGAGAACAGGTGGGCTGGAAAGGAGCAGAGAGGTTGTGCAGTGACAGCGCTCACAGGCAGCTTGCCTGCTGTTCCTGAGGCAGCTGTGCTGTGTGCTAAGTGGCCACGTTGCCAATCCCAAAGAAGGAGACCCTAAAAGGTCACTGCAGCCCACCTCCTCGATCCCTGTGCCAGAGGTTTTCAGGCACCACTATCATAGATTCATAGAATCCCAGAATGGTTGAGGTTGGCAGGGACCTCAGAGCTCGGGGCAGCAACACCTGTCAATAGACCAGGGTGCCCAGGCTCCATCCAACCTGGCCTTGGACACTTCCAGGGATGGAGCAGCCACAACCTCCCAGGGCAACCTGTTCCAGTGCTTAAGCACCCTCACAGGGAGGGATTTCTGCCTCAGATCTCATCTCAATCTCCCCTCTTTGAGCTTGAACCCATTCCCCTTGTCCTATCACCAGAGTCCCTGGTCAGAAGTCCCTCTCCATCTTTCCTGTAGCCCCTTCAGGTACTGGAAGCTGCTGTAAGGTCTCCCTGGAGCGTTCTCCAGGCTTAACAGCCCCAACTCCCTGATCCTGTCCCCAGAGCAGAGGTGCTGAAGCCCTCTGATCTTCCTTGTGGCCTCCTCTAGTCTCACTCCAACTATTTCATGACTGTCTTTACTGCAACATCTGCACACAAATGCCTGGAGAGAGGTGGGGCTGCTTCATTAAAACCATAAATGCTAACGAATATGTTTAAGATCACATTTATCTGAATTGCCACAGACCTCTCTTGTATCTCTATAAGGCTTGGTGGCCATCGCTTTGCAGGACCTGCAAAGAACCTCAGTGGTGGCTTAGCTCCACATAAGAATCACAGAACCATAGAACATGTTGGGTTGGAAGGGACGTCCAAAGGTCATCCAGTCCAATCTCCCTGCAACAAGCAGGGCCATCACTCACCACTCCAGGTTGCCCAGAGCACCATCCAGCCTGACCTTGAACGGCTCCAAGGATGGGGCCTCCACCACCTCTCTGGGCAGCCTGTTCCAAGGATTCCCCCACCCTCAGATTCAAGAACTTGTTCCTCCTGTCCAACCTCCATCTGCCCTTTCCCAGCTTCAAACCATGACCCCCTTGTCCTATCATTCCCTGCCCTTGGGAAAAGTCTTCTCCAGCCTTCTGACAGCCCCTTTCAGGGACTGTCACTAGACGGTCCCTCTGGAGCCTTCTCCTCTTCAGGCTGAACAACCCCAGCTCCCTCAGCCTGTCCCCAGAGCAGAGGGGCTCCAGCTCCCTGATCATTTTTATGACCTCCTCTGGACCTGCACCAT
The DNA here is from genome assembly GCA_028565055.1 of Phoeniculus purpureus. NCBI lineage: Eukaryota > Metazoa > Chordata > Aves > Bucerotiformes > Phoeniculidae > Phoeniculus > Phoeniculus purpureus. The sequence goes on along the minus strand of JAOXOE010037214.1, from coordinate 17,288 downwards.
CAGGTCCACGTCCTTCCTGTCCTGAGCGCTCCAAAACTGGACTCTAGGTGAGGTCTCACTAGGGCAGGCAGAGGGGCAAAATCCCCTCTCTGAATGATCTGCTGGCCATGCTGCTTTTGCTGCACCCCAGGAATTGGCTTTCTGGGCTGCAATTACACGCTGGTGGCTCAGGTCTGGCTTCTCATACACTACTACTCGTCAAGTGTTTTTCCACAGGGCTGCTTTCCAGCAGCCCAGCCTGGATTGATACTGCTGGTTGCCCTGGCCCAGGGGGCAGGACCCTGCACTTGGCCTTGTTGAACCTCAAGAGATTCCCCTGGGCCCACCTCTCCAGTCTGTCCAGGTCCTTCTGGATGACCTCCTGTCCCCTCTGGCCTACTGACTGCACTACCTAGCCTGATGTCATCTGCAAACTTGCTGAGGGTGGTCTCAATGCTGCTGTCAATATCATTAATGAAGACGTTAAACAACACTGGTTCCAGTATGGACCCTTGAGGGACGGCACTTGTCACTGTTTTCCATCTGGACATTGGACCACTGACCACTACTCTCTGGATGTAACCACCCAGTCAATTCCTTATCCACTGAACTCTCCAACTTAGAGAGAACGATGTCACAGGGGACTGTGTCAAAGGCTTTGCAGAAGTCCAGATGACATCCTTAGCTCTTCCCTTGTCAGTCCTGGTCCTTGGTGGGGGGAGTGGGTTGACACATGTTCTATGCAGAGTCTAGTGGCTGGAGGTGGTTTTGGACCTCAGGTTTGGAGGTGCTGGGTCATTCCTGGGAACAGACTGAGTGTGCTGTGTCTGCTGTGGTACCTGGGAGCTGGTGATGTTTGGCCAATGGAATAACAAAGCCATTATGGATGGATTTATTCCTCACCTGAGGAAGACGGGGAGACAACTCCTGGGTCATATGTGCAGAGGCACCTTTGCGAGGAGCTCGGCTGAATTCTCATGCAGCATCCTCTGGTGTGGACATGGGCATGCTTGTGACCTCCCTACCATGGGTCTCCCACATCTGGCAGTTGATTGTAGTTGCTGGAAGACATTTTGGGTGAGAGCTGTCTCTTTTCTTCCCAGACCCATTTGGGAGCAAACACGAGCTGCTTGTGCACATGTCTGACTGCAGCTGTGCAGGACTTCAAACGGCACTGCCTGTTTTACCACTGCAGGAAGAAGTGTGTCTCATTATAATTGCTTTGCTTATTTGGAAGAAAGGGGAAAAAAAACCCACTGTAGTTACTAGAAATTCAATATAGAAATTACTGGTTACTACCCTCTGTAGACTAATTTTGAGGGTAGGAGAAGAATGAGGAATTTAATGCACACTATAATGAATGTCAATCTTCCCACTTAATGAATAGGAATCACAGTTTGCTGCACATTGTAGGGAAATGAAAAAGCATCCAAAGTTCAATTCACGTTTTTCTTTTTTTTCCTTCTACTTCTTTTTTTTTCCTTTTTTTGAGAGAGATAATACGGCGCAGAGCAGATGGGTACATCCATTTGTGAATGCCGAGGAGTTTTATCTCTCGCTGTGCAAGTCAAGGTTTTCCTTCAACTGAGCTTTGTAAAAATTTCCTATACGAGCCGAGGCGTGATGCCTGTTTGCAGAGATGGATCCTTGAGAGCAAAGTGGGGCTTTTTTCATTTTCCTTCCTCCTTCCCATAGCAAACCATCCAGACAATTAAAAGCAGAGATGACCCAGCTTGTGCCTGATACACGCTGCTGTCGTCAGCCAGGGCTTCACCTGCTGGGTCTGCAGGGATGAGCGTGTGTGTCTGTGTGTGTGAGACTCAGGATCCACAGGACCTTGAGACAGGATGACTTGCTCTCTTGATACAGGGTAACTGAACTCACAGAATCAGAGGATTGTTTAGGCTGGAAAAGATTTTCAAGATCAAGTCTAACTGGTAACCCAATTGTCCCAATCCGCTGCTAAATCCTGCCCCTGAGCTCCAGATCTCCACGATGGGGAAACATGGTCAGGGATGGTGATTCAGCCCATTCCCTGGGCAACCTGTTCCATCACATCTCAATGTGACAAGGGAAAGGATGTCAGTGGAGCAGCAGAGACAGTTCCAGGAGCCTTTGCTGGTCCCTGTCCAACTGGTGCTGTTCCTCGGCAGCTTGTTCACTGTGGGAGAGCCACCCTCCAGTGGAGTTCAAGGAATCTACTGGGAATTACAGAGCTCCCCACTGCGGTCTTCGTGAAGCCAGGCTGGGCACACTGCCTTGCTCTGTGTCTCCATTAGTATGTTTGCTAGTTTGGAGGCAGTTTTAGGACACCTTGCTGCAGGCAGCCCCTCGTTAGAGGTCAGCAGCTGGGTGTTGTGGCTAGCAGCAGGACACCTAGTGGACATCTCTGGTGATGGGGCCAAGGCCCTCAGGTACTCTGGCTGATGTGGCTAGGATGGCTGGGCAAGTCTTGCTTGTCCATAGACTCATAGAAACATTAGGGATTGGAAGGGACCTCGAAAGATCATCTAATCCAATCCCCCTGCCACAGTAGGATCACCTAGACCCAGTCACACAGGAACACATCCAGGCAGGTTTTAAACGTCTCCAGTGAAGGAGACTCCACAACCCCCCTGGGCAGCCTGTTCCAGAGCTCTGTCACCCTCACTGTGAAGAAGTTCCTTCTCATATTCATATGGAACCTCCTATGTTCCAGCTTACACTCCAGCTTTCTGCTGAAGGAAGTCCAGCATAGAGCAACGAGGTTGATGAAGGAAGTGGAACACCTCCCTGATGAGGAGAGGCTGAGGGAGCTGGGTCTCTTTAGTTTTGAGGAGACTGAGGGGTGATAAATCATTAGTGTCAATAAATATGTGAAGGTTGGGTGTCAGGAGGATGGAGCCAGGCTGTGCTCATCATCTCGTGATAGGACAAGGGGCAATGGGTGTAAGCTGGAACATAGGAGGTTTCATGTAAATAGCAGAAGGAACTTCTTCACAGTGAGGGTGACAGAGCATTCCCGTGGTTGATCCTCAGCGCATATGGATCAGTGGATAAAAGGTCAGTCACTCTGCTGTGAAGAGGCCCAACCCACCCAAAAAACCCGAAACCTCCCCAACCAGCCCCTTTTGCTGACACATTCCCTGCAGATGACAAATTACAGCAAAAGAGCTAAAGTGTTTCTTCAGCGATAAAGAAGTCTAACCTTTGCCTTCCTCTTCCTCCTCCTTGAAAACGTGTTCTTTGATAAACGAAAGCAATTCTTCCTGAAGTGAGGTGCTGGGAAGATAATCTACAAGTCCAACTGCTTCATTATTATTTGAATCCTGATGACTCAAGATCAGCAACCAGTCACAGAGTATCATGAAGGCCTGCAAGAAGCAGACAAAGGTAAAGGAGGATCTGGAGACCATGTTACCTTTCACGCCAGCTCCACTCAACATCTCCATCAAGCACCACAAATCACAAATTAGTTTCTACTCCAACTTCTTCCTTGCAAGCTAATGATTTCTGTTGGCTCCAACGTGTGGTAACATTCAAGAGGAAAATTCCAGCACTTGTCACTTGTACCCTAGGATCAGTATGTACATACAGGCATGATGCATGAGCACCACCTAAAGATTTCCAACTTTCATGGGAAGAAGAGCTCTATCATACCCTAGGATCAGTATGTACATACAGGCATGATGCATGAACGGCACCTAAAGATTTCAAAATTCCAGGAAGTTTGAAAAAGAGCCCCATCATGCTAGCGTATCTCTCTTAACAGATGTATGAATCGCTGGACAGCTTCCCCAATGTTCTTTTTTAAAACAGTATTTGTAGCAAAGCATTAATAAAGCAACGATAGCAAGCCGTACACCCATCAGTCCAATCCAAAAACTCAATGTTCTTCGACTGTCAAACCCTGACTCTGCAGATGGGCCTGTGCAGGCACATAGTCACGCTTGATTAAAGCACTGACTCTGCAGGACCTCAAGGAACATACATTTTAATTTTCCTTTTGAATTTTTCAGTTGAAGATTGATTTTTTTTTTTTAAGGAGTTTATTTCTCTGCTAAGAGACCAAAAAAAAAGCCAAAATCATTAGGCAGACTGAGCGGGAACATCAGTTAAGTGATAAACACAAACCTTTTCTCTCACATCTTTTTCCTTGTGATGGAGGAAGCATGTGCAAATATGACTGAAACGCCTCAGCTCTCCTCTTAGTGCAAACAAAGTCTCCTTTAGGAAAAGCAACAAAGAATTTAGGGACTGTGATTCAATAGAGGATTACAGACCAAGCAATAGTTGCGTCCTTCTCCCACTGACATTACTCATTTAAGATAGCACAGCTGATGACCGTATGAAGGAAAACTGACATCTCACAGTAGCAACAGCTATGAACAACTTTAAAACCCTGTCTGGTTTTCAGACACAATATCTGGGATAGAAAGGTCACCCTATAAAAGCACATAATTCTCCCACACACTCTGGTGGAGAGATGTGACAAATACTAGCAGTACAGGTGCATCTGTCACATCACACTGAGGCTACTGGTATTCAGCAAGTCACAAACTCTACTCCTCCATCTGTAGGATGGGCAGCTCTAATAACACGTATGGCCGCCTTTGCTTCAGCTTAACCTTATAAAGCAGTGACAATGATTTGCACTTTAAAGATGGAAGTGGAGTCATAGAAGATCTGGTCCACCCCATCTAATTCTCTCTGTTAACTACAGAGAGAACCTAGTTTAAGTACACTGCTATCCTTGGCACTCAAACTCAGACACTTACTTTGTCAAAACCAATCCAGCAGGAGAGACTATTTGATTTGCCCACAGCCACATAAAAGTCTTTCTGTCCTTCTACAGGTTCCTGCTGTTGCGCTGCACTGAGCTTTGAGCAGCCAGTAGAAAAGGAGGGCTTTACTTCATGCTATGATATGATGTTATGCAATCACATCTTTCTAAGAAAGGAGATCCATCCCAGGGCATGCTGAGAAGAGGGGCAGGCAAAAATATTGCCTTAACACTACTGGGGGAACTCCTAGAGCTGCCATTCAGGAAGTGCTCTTTTTGTTCATGCAACTTCTCTCTCTGCCAACATCCAGATTCGGTCCTGCAGAAAGGGCTGTAACATTAGCGGCAGAACCAGAGGGGATGGTTTCAAGCTTCAACAGGGTAGGTTTAGACTAGACATGAGGAAAATATTCTCTGCAGAAAGAGTGGTCAGGCACTGGAATGGGTTGCCCAGGGTGGTGGTTGTAAACACATCCAAGGATGGTGACTCAAGTTCACCCCTAAACTATATTCCCCCAACACTACATCTAAAAGACTTTTAGAGTAAGGTTGATGGTTGGACTCGATGATCCCACGGGTCTTTTCCAACCTGAATGATTCTATGATTGTGCTTCCAGTCAAAACCTGCTCCTGCCTGAAAGGCCAAATTAGAAAACATGCTGCCCTATTATCAGCCCAACCAACTGTACCTGGACTGAAAGGCAGAACTCATTAGAGCAGTGAGAGATGTGGACATCCACCCAGGAATGGGTCAGAACAAACAGGGACTCAGTCACCACCAGCGGAAGGGGACAGAAGGGGACAAGCCACAGCACTCAGCATAGTCAGAAATCATCACAAAGAGGAGCAGCACAAGCACACATTCACATAGGAACCAAAGCATAGAAGTTCTCATCTCTGGTATCTTCTGAAATACCTACCAGAGCCTGGCAATTTATAAAATGAACAAAGAAAGTAAGTAGCCAGCTGACAAGAGAATTATCAGTTTCCTCTAAATTTCTGAACAAAATACGTAAGTAAAGCAAGAAAATTAAAAGAAAACAGTCTAAAGTTTTCAATGAGTCCTTCTTACTGTTTAAAACAAGAAAACAAACTGTTTGGCAGTGGAACAAGTTCCTTATCTCCATCAAGCCCCAGGAATTCAATGCACATGTTCTGCAGTAAAAATAGAGGCGAAACATTGTTCACTTATTCTCCTGCAGACTGGAAGACTGAAAAACCATAAACACTTTAAAAAAAAAAAAAAACCACAAAATGCTCCAAGTCAATTTGGCTTCCTCACAAAAGCCACAAGAAGTAGAAAGATCGGGGGTTCTCTGACAACCTGGGTACAAAATAAAGCAACTTAAAACTTCTAGAAGCACAACTCTGAGTTGAAAAATTACATGGAATGGCCAACCTTGGGAGAATCTTCTGAAACTGCAGCTAACTGCCACAGGAGAGAGAAATATGTGCACTGGAGAGCTGGCAGGATCATCTGCAAATACAAACACAAGTTCTTTATTTACATGAAAGGCTCAACAGCAAAAAGCTTTGGACTGAACAAAACATTCAAGCCTGACAATCTACACGCTGCTTGCATGACCACTGCTGTGCTGTAAACCATTAAGTTGATTTTGAGGGTCTAAATCAGTTTACCCACTAGCAAACAGTCCTCCCCAGTAACTGCATTTTGAAGGTGCTGCCTCCGCAGAGCTCTGACATCTTGACAAGTTCAATGATAAGTAGCCACGTATTAAAAATGGTTCAGAGAGACTAACTTTAGCTCAGCTTCTCAGGATTTCTCTGCACTCTTTGGTGAAAGGCAGACTCCCGTAGAGGGAAATTCAGAAGAGGAAAGCAAACCTCGGTGCTGCAATGCTCCATCTAAAGGAATCCACTCCTGCTCACTGGCTACAGGATGTCTCTACTCAGCTGAAACCACCTCAGGTTCTCTTCTGAAAACAGGGGCTGATTAACATTCATGACCACTAGAGTACTTCACCTTGGAATCCCAGGATACACGCTTCTGTCTTGGTACAGCTACAGTTTGTTTTGGGGCAAGCAGACAACCAAAAGGCTGTGGTTGAAACAACTTGTAATTATAACCCACCTTCACGCCAAGATTGTTCTATGATTCTGTGAAAGACAGGCTGCTTCCCAGATGAAGAAATGGAAGCAGTATCTTCCTGCCTCACAGAACACTGACATTTAAGCGTATTTAGTATTTCCTAATTTTCCTGCTTTGAACAAGAAAAACCTCTTCCAATGTTAAACATTAATGACTCACCACAACAGGCAAACTCCCATGTTCCGTTTCAAACATCAGCAACCTTGAAGTCTTGCCATACGGATTCCACTTCGTGAGATCATGGGCACTGTAAATGAAAAACCAGCAATGGTATTAAGCAAGAAATGACATCTTGTTGAACAATTGATCACTAATTATAAAGAAGGGAAATTAAGTTTTCCGTTATCTAATGAAGTGGCCTTTACTCTGTAGCTTTACAGTCTGTATTGTTACCACAAAACTACAGCATCAAGAGGAAAGGAGTAAGAAGTTTGAGCTCTGTCTCTTTTCCTATAATCTATTCACATTTCTTAAGTACCCTAAAAGGGCTAAAGAACAAATTCCCCACTATAGAAGCCTTGTTTCCAGCACTCTCGAGTGTTTGACTTTGCTTTACAAAACAGAGCAGCCCTAACGTACAGGAGAAGCAAAGACATCTTGAGAAGACCCCATTCCTTCATCCTCTAACATCTTACGTGATAACTGACTTGGTGAACAATCCCTGGAGAGTGAAGCTTTTGAGAAATCCATCTTTTAACAACAGAAGGTCAAATAAACTAAACCAAACCAAGCAGATTGCACCTGCTGGGGAAAAAAAAGGCTGCAAGACTGCCTTCACTGCACCCTCTTCATCCTGAGCACCACTGTCGACAGTAAGGCTGTGCAAAAGCCTGCCGTTATCAGGGAGCGTTATGGGTTTGTGAAAACCATGACAGGGAGGCACCACACACTGGATTTCTTTGTCCACTCTGACATGCCAACTCTTTAGGACACACTTCTCAGGTACAGTAGGGCTGAGGGCCCAACTTCAGTAACTAGTCCCAAAAAAATTCTGTATCCAAAAGTACGGTTCTGTTAACAAGAAATGAAACCTTGCAGCACCTCATCCTTTTCATTCTCCTTTAAAATATCTTATTAAACCAACCAAACAAGAGCCATTCTCGCTTTGCACCTGTTAGGTCAACACGTAGCTGTATGGGAAAGTAATTGTGTACGTAAATATCTCACTTATGAAAAGCTGCTACTCTTCTCAACGCGCAGTGTATCCGGGACGTTTCTCCCGCAGACGTACAAAATCCTTCTTCCTAATGATGAAAGTTTGGGAAAGAGAAAGGAATTAGCCAATGCGGGGCAAGGCAACTGCTGTCTTCCCTCCCCAACCAGCCCACAAGACTGAATGGCTCTCCTCCAGCACTCCCTGTCCTCCCCAGTGCCTTCACCTTTAATCATGCTGTTCATCTACAGCAAAAAGACAACACTGCACTGCAGTCTTGCATAAGGAAATGTTCCTGCCACTAACAGACCCACAGCAGCCTTGCCGGGTAACAGTATTTCTAACACAGAGTCAAAAGCAGCAATTAGGCTAACACAGCAGCGCTAGCCTCAGCCTCACATTCACAGTCCCTCTCACAGTTGTTAAGGATCTCTGGAAAACTAACTGTTCACATGGTGCTGACTCCCCTTACTTCCAGCTGCCAGATCACATTCAAAGATAGCTAAAAATATATGAAATACTTTCCCATAGATGCAATTGCTGTAGTTTCCACAAGGATACTACATGATTATGGGAGATGTTATACACAACCAGGAATTACAAAGGAGGGGTTCCAGGAGAAAATCTCTTTATTTAGATGTGGATCACACTACGAAGGAGTTGAAGAATCCCTGGTCTTGCACTTATCTTGTTTCTCTTAAGCACACATTCTCCCACATTGACACAGATATCTATTTAAGACCAACAAAATAAATCCAGTCTGAGGTTAGGGGATTTTTCGGCTTGACACGTTTTACAACATCCCAGTGTCCAATAAAAACCTGTCAGTGCTAACTCTCATACCATGCTGTGGCACCTGTTCATGGCACAGATCAGCTGCAGGCTTCTGCTGTTCCCTTCAGCCAGCAAGCTATTCATATCACTGGCAGCTGTTTCTACTTTTTAGAACTAATGAAAAACTCTGAGGGAGTCTCTGTGGTCCTGCTTCAAAGGGAAAGTCATCATTTCGAAGACCCCAAAGCTTTGAGGAAGACTGCAGTCCTCCTTCAAGGGAGAAGTCATTTCAAAGGCCACAAAGCTACACCACCTGCATCACAAACTGCTAGGTTTGGGGTTTTTTCCCCGCCTCGTACAATGAAAGTGGCAACACAAAGGACATCTTCTGCACAGTCAAATACGTTGATGTACAGCACTGTGTCTTTTTGGGAACAGTCCTGTAACAGTACCTAATAGTTGATTTTCCATGTAGGATCTTTGGCACAGTAACGGAGCAACTATGAAGCTACAGTCCTGGATATTCAGATGACATGAAATGGCCGGCTGCTGGAGTGGATTACCTAGTTTATTATTTGTCCCACTCTATTCCTGCCAAAACACATCTGCTTCATTAAAACGTGAACCGCCCATCTTTTCAGAGGCACAAGCCCATCTTTGAAAGTTCTGCTCCCCTCAGCAGAAACAGTAGGCAAACTGGATCTACGTGACCCTGCTGTGGTGGGGGAGACTGGACTAGATGATCTTTCAAGGTCCCTTCCAAGCCCTAATGTTCTGTGATTCTGTGATCCCCCTTAATTTTGCTGTCTTGTTAACAGTTTGTTTAATCTCCACAACGGGTCACACTCACCTTTTGCCAGAAGCCATCCAGTAGCTGGTTCAGCTGCGCCATCAACTCATCTATCAGCTGAGTTCGGGCACGATCCACCTGGCTATAGATGGCAACTTCTTTACTGCAGAGGACACAGTAAGTCCTGGAGGAAGCCTCAAGGACAGACATGTCAGAGTGTTGAGCCACAATGCTATTCACTTCTCTCAGCAAAGCATCCAAATGCTGCAGGGCAGAAAAAAGGGTATTAGAGGTCCGGTGTACAAAAACTCACTTATGCTTTACATACATTTCCCTAGGCCCCTGCAGCTCTGTATGTCACACAACCAACAGGAAAAAAAATGCCAGTTTAAGAAGTAGAGAGTGAAGATGAGAGATGCGACTTTCTTCCGTGATTGTAACTCCTTTTTAGTGTCATTGTCTCCGGATATTCCTAGAGAACGAAACAACTGCTTTAAGTTCTACTCTAGCAATACACATTTGGCACTACATAAACACAGCAACCAAGGCAGGGAATTAAGTGTCTTTCCAAAGGGCAGATGTGACTCCAAAAAATGGAAGCTGTCTCCCTCAGCCACAGAGAATGGAAAATGGTTCAGATCATGTTGGCAGCTGGGGTCTGCACTTTTTGGGAGTGGAGGTAACTTCTGCCATGTCTCTCCCAGTTCATATTCTGTTGCTGAAATTAACCTAGGAGTGTTTGCCTAACATTACCCTCCCTGTAAAGATCCCTGCTTAAGAACACATGAAGCTATTTCAAGGATTTCATCTATCTGTTTTTGACCAACCCTTTCCCATCAGCAGATACACTATCTCCATTCTTATCTTGCAGCTACTGTCATTCTCCACCAGCTGGGAGTCAATCTCCAAAGACGATGAAACCTATTCTGTAGTAAACTCCTGGGAGGCACCACCTTAGACACATGGCAAAACCCACCCTCTCTGTCCACCCAGCCATCGAAAACCCAGGGTTGGGCCTACCACATGGAACCACAAATCATCATTTACAAGGGACAATGGGTGTAAACTGGTCTCTTTAGCTTGGAGAAGAGAAGAGACTGAGTGGTCACCTCATTAATGTTGATAAATATGTGAAGGGTGGGTGTCAGGAGAATGGAGCCAGGCTCTGCTCAGTGTCTAGCATACAGTGACAGGACAAGAGGCAATGGGTGTTAGCTGGAACACAGCAGGTTCCACATAAATATGAGAAGGACCTTCTTCATAGTGAGGGTGACACTGAACAGGCTGCCCAGGGGAGTTGTGGAGTCTCCTCCTCTGAAGACTTTTAAAACCCGCCTGGATGTGTTCCTGTGCGACCTGGTATAGGTGATCCTGCTGCGGCAGGGGGAATGGAGTAGATTAAGGATTGGAAGGGACCTCAAAAGATAATGTTCTGTGATTCTGTGATTATCCACCTGGGCCAGTCATTCCATATCAGAACTCATAAGCACTCGGGCTTTCCTTTGGAAGCCCCAAATAAAGAGGTAAAGCCTGAATAAGCCCACATCCCTCGAGTCATGAAACCATTTCTTTACATTTCCAAAGCCTCCTGCTTGTTCCAAGTCCCACTAAACTCTGTGCATCGACACACAAATTTAGTGCATTCTGCATGAACAGACTACCCCCATTTTCACTCACCTTCTCTAGCTGCCCTTTAGTGCAAACACCTAAATCATAATACTGAGGGATCTGCAGAAGATTTGCCACTTTCTGTGCATCTGTTGAATACTGCAGAATAAAAAAAAAGAAAACAGGATACGAGTACACCGCAGGAATCTTAATGAAATATTTAACAGGCATTCACAGAGCAGCTGTTAGTTACCTTTGCCAAGAGCTGAGGAAGCACCATAACAAAGTGATCAGTGATTTTGGTACAATCTTCCAATTGTATTTTCTTCTCTTTTACTGACAGAATCTGCAGATAAAGCATTGTGTTTTAATTACTAAATCTCTTCGATTTCAGGGAATTTTACATGTAACCCAAGGTTAACCCTCGTGCCTTTGTCTAAAGAGTATTCAAGCTCAGAGAAAAGATACTTTTCCATGGAGGCAACTAGATGGTTTTGTTGTTGTTAACATTAAATTAGATGCAAATCGCTGAACAGCTACATCTTGTGGATAAAATGTTCACCATTTGTCAACAACATGCTTCAGCCAGCTTTCCTCTAATGCTCATCTCCTTCAAGATCCACTACTAATAACATCCGGAGGTCAAAAGATACTGTGTTGTTTCATAAAAATAAACCATTTTATTTTCTGTGATATATCCACCACTAGGAATACACTACCTGGCAAAGCACACAAGGCAACAAAGAGTATGATTACAGGACAATAAAAAAGACTGAGGAGCACTGACTTTTTTGGCTGCACCTCTGCCCACCGGAGGATGACCTTCAGCTGCTTCTCTAATCGTTGCGAGGATAATCTCAATGAGAACACTTTCATGGGCATCACTCAGTGCTGTAAGGAAATCAGTCCCAGCATCACATAAAAGAAAAGTGAAGATACAGCGACAGCTAACGTAAAGTCTACTCATTTATGTGAGCAAACATGGAAAGATACTACAGAAAGCAATATGGACTGTTGCTAAATAATAGAGTGGCTAGATTCATTTGAACCAAATTATATTTTACATTTACCAAAGATAAAAACAACTATTCACAGAATCACAGAACATTAGGGATTGGAAGGGACCTCAAAAGATCATCCTCTCATGGCTAAAACTTCTAGGGTAGTTGGGCTTCCAAAACCACAGGCAGTTTTAACAAGGCTTGACTTGCTAGTCTTACTGATTGTTATCTAATTTAGGACTCCATTAATGTTGATAAATATGTGAAGGGTGGGTGTCAGGAGGATGGAGCCAGGCTCTTCTCAGTGTCATCTAGTGGGGCAATGGGTGTGAGCTGGAACAGAGGAGGTTCCATATAAATACCAGAAGGAACTACTTCACACTGAGGGTGACAAAGCACTGGAAGGGACTGCCCAGGGGGGTTGTGGAGTCTCCTTCTCTGGAGACATTTAAAACCCACCTGGATATGTTCCTGTGCGACTTGGTCTAGGTGATCCTGCTCTAGCAGGGGGATTAGACTAGATGATCTTTCAATGTCCCTTCCAGTCCCTAATGTTCTGTGATTCTGTGACAACATTCTTCATCATCATCCTGTACTTTTGAGGATAATTCTGCTGCTAGGAGAAGTTATCGTCATTCTGATGGCTTTTGGGAGGAAGAGACTTCTAATATAAGGAGAGAGAGGGACAGATCTTGGATTACCTTTTCTTGAGATGAACCCCAGAAAGAGGGTTCCCAAACCTTCTCCTAAAATGCAGAGGGATGAGCTGAGTTTGGATTTAAGTTCTCACCACCCTGCAATCTGTTGGCGAGAGGAGAAGGAAGAGCAACTTTACACAGTGTTTTTGATTAAGTTGGGAAATAAAACTTCTAATAGAACTGTGCCTCCTGAGTTCGAGGCACCCCTCATGTATGGGTGGATGAAAGATAGCTCGTGAAAATTGGGTGGGTTGTTTTCCTCCACGTACCTTGCTTTTTGATCCTCTTACAATATAGTTTGGCTGGTGAAAACAGTCTTGGGCATGTTTATGCCACGCACGTGGGATTTGGCACTGGAGTACTTGCACTCAGGATCCTGGAACGGCTACAGTTTTTGAGGCTTCTACATTGTCAGGAGTCAGCGGTACTGAGAGAGCTACTTCGGAGGTCAAACTGCCGCGGTGCGAAGGCATCATCCATCTTTCCTCTTGTTTGTGACTGGAAAGCATCTTGTCTGCCTGAAAGCTCTTGGCAAGCAGTCCAGTTAGCGCTGTTAGAGACGTGCACATGGAATTGCATTAACAAAAATTGTGCCTCCTTCAAGCCTATGTAACTTAATCTGTTTCTTGGCCTCTCAGGGATCCTTCTGGCTTTGCGCTAGTCTTTAAAAACTGACACGACTCACCAAAATGTGAATCACAGAATCACTCTGGTTGGAAAACACCCCTGGGATCATCGCGTCCAACCATTGCGAGCAGCATGTCAGGGTCTCGTGGAGCTCTATATCCCCTGCCTCACCCCCTGCAGGCTTGCTGAGGCCAGGCTGTGTCATGGGAGGCAGAAAGCTGCCTTCATTTTGCTCATTGTACGGATGGAGATGTTCATTACTTACAAGATCTTTGCAGAGGAGGTGCCTCCGTTTGGATGCACGTACCAGAAACTCCATTACAGAGCACCCTCTCACTTCTCTTTTTAATTGCTGTGTTGCCAGTAGATCTAATTTTCCTGTTTTGGTGCCACGTAGCCTTTTTGAAACTCACAGCTGAATTCTTTCCCCCGCGACCTTAATGCTTCCTGCTGTGATTTCACAGCTAAACCTAATTTACAGTTGTTGAATGTCAGTACCTACTCAGAGAAGATAGATGGAGAAAGAACGGCTGAGGTGCTGGATGAATAGGGGGGTACTTTTGTGAGGAACACGGTGTGTTTTGAGGATTGATGGAAATTAATGTCTTCAAATAAAGGCTTGTCTCCACTGTCAGCTGCAGACTGAGGATGCTACTAATGCTTGGAAATTCTTAAGGGGGAGCCTGGGTCCTAGATGGCCATACCCCTTCAGAGAGGGACCTGGGGGTTCTAACAGACAGGAAGATGAATATGAGCCAGCAGTGTGCCCAGGTGGCCAAGAAGGCCAATGACTTCCTGGCTTGTATTAGAAATAGTGTGGCCAGCAGGAGTAGGGAGGTTATCATCCCCTTGTATTTGGCAATGGTGAGGCCACATGTCCAGTTTTGGGCATCTCAGTACAAGAGAGATGTGGAGGTGCTGGAGCAGCTGCAGAGGAGGGCAACTGAGCTGGTGAATGGCCTGGAGAATAAATCTTATGAGGAAAGACTGAAAGAGCTGGAGCTCTTTAGTTTGAGGAAGAGGAGGCTGAGAGGAGACCTCATCACCCTCTACAACTACCTGAAAGGACATTGTAGAGAGGTTGGTGCTGATCTCTTCCTACAAACCATTAGTGATAGAACAGAGGGACTGGGTTCAAGTTACAACAGGGGAGGTTTAGACTTGAAATTAGGAGGACTTTTTTCCCAGAAAAGGTGGTCAGGCACTGGAATGGGCTTCTCAGAGAGGTGGTTGAGTTGCCATCACTGGATGTGTTTAAAGATGATTTGGATGAGGTGTTGAGGGATGTGGTTTAGGAGTGAACTTGTAGGGCTGGGTAGATGGTTGGACTCAGGGGTCTTTTCCAACCAGAGTGATTCTGTGGTATTTCTTGGGCTTTTTTAAGGTGTGTACATGAGAAAAAGCAGTAGGGTGTCTTGTTGTTCTTCCACAGCTGCGTGTACAAAAATCCCAACAGCTCAGAAACTGGAGAGAGATTTAGGATTAAACATAAGGACAGGAAAACTGATACATCTCCCGCCTTCCCAGGAGGTTTTGTGCCTCCAGTTACATCACCAGGTCATAAATTAATGAAAAGCTTTTACAGTGCAGTACTCCATTAAAGTTTTGATGTGTGAATGTAGTTCACAGGAGAGAGATGCCTTTCGCACAGGTAAACAGAGCAAATACCTTTGTCAGGAGCATAGAAATCTAGCGTCACTGAATCTTCACAAACTTCAGTGACTTCCTGGCTGAGATGTGTGTGGCAAAGCATTGGCTTCAATGACTGGTTTTGACCTGGTTTGTGAATAAATAGGACTTACGCCTCTAGAGGTTCCCATCTGGCAACTCTCAGTAGCACCACATTAACACGGAGAAGAAAACAATTATTAATAAATGTACTGGAGTAGAACAGTTCTCCTGCTACAGCTTTCACAATTTCATGTTTAAGCTGATTTTGTGTGAACTGCACAACGAAGGTTACCTCTGATTTGTCAAACTCTTATTACTCAAGAAAATCTGATACCAGGTTGTTGTTACTTAGTTCCACACAGGCTGTTGGCAATGAGGTAGGGGATGGAAGAGCTGTGAGGGGTGGAATCTGTAGACAGAGAAGTATATGTAGGAAGAGCATCAGTGCTCCCACCTGCTCTGGTTTCCCTTTTGAATTCACTTCAAATATAATCCAGTTACAAAAATCTTTATAACAACTTCTTGTTCTGAAATATAAAAGTTAGTTGAAAAGATCACAGAATCTTTCGGGTTGGAAAAGACCCTTGGGATCATTAAGTTCAACCATCAACCCTATTCTACCAGTTCACCCCTAAATCAGATCCCCCAACACTACATCTAAGTGTCTTTTAAACACCTCCAGGGATGAGGACTCCACCACCACCCTGGGAAGTCCATTCCAGGGCCTGACCACTCTTTCTGTGAAGGATCTTTTTCCTGATGTCCAATCTAAACCTACTCTGTTGGAGCTTGAAGCCCTTCCCTTCTGCTGCTAATGACCTGTGAGAAGAGACCGGCACCAACAATGTCCTTTCAGATAGTTGTGGAGAGCGATGAGGTCTCCCCTCAGCCTCTTTTTCCTCAGACTAAACAGCCCCAACGCTCTCAATCTCTCGTCATCAGATTGATTCTACAGATCCTTCCTCAGCTCCATTGCCCTCCTCTGCACTTGCTCCAGCACCTCGATATCTCCCTTGTACTATGGTGCCCAAAACTGGACCCAGCACTTAAGGTATGTCTGCAACAGTGCTGAGTCCAGGGGGACAATCACCTCCCTACTCCTGCTGGAAAGGAGAATTCCTGATATGAAAGAGAATTACCGGGAAGAGGTTAGTAAGCAGTTAGTTTGACGTGGAAGGCAGAGCACCGTTCAGTTTATTAATTTTCTCTCTTAGTGCCGTAGAACAAATCTTGTGAACAGAACTGATGGGTAGTGTGACATCAAATACAAGAGAAAACATGAGCTGAAGCTGCTTTTAAAAACGAATCATAACTGCTCCAAGTATTATTAATACAACTGACTGGAGAATGGGTTTTGATTAGAAGTCCTGGCAAAAAAATGACTGCTTTTTTTAAAGCAGAATCTTGGCATTTCCCAGCATTTCTGTTGTAATGTCGGGGCAAAACCTTTCTAGGTCTTGATCTTTTGTAACTGCAAACTGCCTAAATCTCCCAAACTTCAGATGAAAGCTGAAAAATGTTTAGTGTTCATTTTTCACAGTATCACAGAACATTAGGAATTGGAAGGGACCTTGAAGGATCACGTAGTCCAATCCCCCTGCCAGAGCACGATCACCTAGACCAAGTCGCACAGGAACATAACTGGCTGCCCAGGGGGGTTGTGGAGTCTCCTTCACTGGAGACATTTAAAACCCACCCGGACGTGTTCCTGTGCAGCTTGGTCTAGTGTAAGGTCCTGCATCTGGGTCGAGGCAATACTGAGCACAACTACAGGCTGGGCAGTGACTGGCTGGAGAGTAGCCCTGAGGAGAGGGACTTGGAGTGCTTGTGGGCGAGAAGCTCAACATGAGCTGGCAGTGTGCGCTTGTGGCTCAGAGGGCAAACCAGATCCTGGGCTGCATCAGAAGTGTGGCCAGCAGGTTGAGGGAGGTGATTTTCCCCCTCTACTCGGCTCTGGTGAGACCCCACCTGGAGGACTGCGTCCAGTTCTGCAGCCCTTATTACAAGAGGGATGTGGACATGCTGGAGCGTGTCCAGGGGAGGGCCACGAGGATGATCAGTGGGCTGGAGCACCTCTCCTATGAGGACAGACTGAGGGAGTTGGGGCTGTTCAGT
>JAOXOE010037184.1:0-42663 GCA_028565055.1 Phoeniculus purpureus | reverse complement strand
ACTGAGCAGAGCCTGGCTCCATCCTCCTGACACCCACCCTTCACATATTTATAGACATTAATGAGGTCACCCCTCAGACTCCTTTTCTCTAAGCTCAAGAGACCCAGCTTCTTCTGCCTTTCCTCATAAGGGAGATGCTCCACTCCCTTTATCATCATTGTGGCTCTGTGCTGGACTCTCTCCAGCAGCTCTGTGTCCTTCTTGAACTGAGGGGCCCGGAACTAGCCACAAGATTCCAGCTGAGGTCTCAGCAGGGCAGAGTAGAGGGGGAGAAGAACCTCTCTCGATCTGCTAACCACCCTCCTTCTGATCCACCTAAGGATGCCACTGGCCTTCTTGGCTACAAGGGCATATAGAAGACAGTCCCACTGATCTGCTCTCTTCTACCACACAGATCAAGGCATTCAACCCATAGTAAAT
This sequence comes from Phoeniculus purpureus, assembly GCA_028565055.1. NCBI lineage: Eukaryota > Metazoa > Chordata > Aves > Bucerotiformes > Phoeniculidae > Phoeniculus > Phoeniculus purpureus. The sequence continues at coordinate 42,243 of JAOXOE010037184.1, read as the reverse complement.
CCGGTCGACTCTCTCCTAAGCCTCTCTGTTTATACACGGAGTAAAAGCATCTTTAAACCTCTTGTTCCTCTCCCATCCTCCCGATTACAGCTGTATCAGCGCTGAACTCGAAACTCTCACCTGTAGGTAAGTGGCAGCTAATTGTGAGGCAGCCGAGAGCCCTGTAATTCTCTTTATGGGGGAATCTACACGGGATAAAAGCCTTTTGAATGTCCATACACCGCCGCTTAGATGTGGGACAGCAAAGCACAAAGAGATGAAAACGAGATACTCACGAGATGATTCAGCTTTCCTGCAAAGTTTCTTCTAACAGCCATCAGGACCCTGAAAAGAACCATCCCAGCCCCTGTTTCCTGTGGGCTAAAAAGCATCACCGATGAGGATCCTAATGTCAGGGTTTTATTCCTACTAGGAATTAAGGAGACAGCTCTTTGCATTATATGAGGAGACTGAGGGGTGACCCCATTAATTGTGATAAATATGGAAAGGGTGGGTGTCAGGAGGATGGAGCCAGGCTCTGCTCAGTGATAGGACAAGGGGTGATAGGTGTGAACTGGAACAAAGGAGGTTCCACATCAATCTGAGAAGGAACTTCTTCCCAGTGAGGGTGACAGAGCCCTGGAAGGGGCTGCCCAGGGGGGTTGTGGAGTCTCCTTCTCTGGAGACGTTTAAAACCGCCTGGCCATGTTCCTGTGTGACTGGATCTAGGTGATCCTGCTGTGGCAGGGGGATTGGACTGGAGGATCTTTCACAATCCCTTCCAATCCCTAACGCTCTGTGATTCTGTGAAGATAAAAGAACCCAGCGCAGGAAAAGGACGTACGGGCACGTCTGGCTGGTTTGTTCTATTTCTTTTTAATTGAAGGACTGCTAACTCAGGGTTGGTTTTGCTAGGGGACATACCAGCTCTCTCCAAGCTCGTTTTATGACGATCTCCCTTGAACCTTAATTGAGAAAGCAGGGTGTGGAAGTTCCAACAAAGGCTCCCTTTTGTAGCGCGTTAATGGGCACAGGAGCTAAGAGAACGCCTCGGTTATAAACAATTACCTTTCCCCAGGCTCACTTTCATTTCCCTGCTACCGCACTTTGATTCATTTTCTATTCGCTTTTCCGGAGTGGACAAAACTCATTTCTAGAATTAGTCTTCTAATTAGCAAAAGGAATAAAAAACAACCCCAAAAAAGCCCAAGGAAGAAAAATATGCAAAGCAGGAGGGAAAAAGGGGTGTTAGTTATAATTAGAAGCACTTAAACCTGCCCTTTTGAATGCTTCTTCAGGATACAGGAGCCCAAGGTCTTTCCACCTCACTGTGAAGTCTGGGTCTCTTTAGCTTGGGTGTGCTCCTGCGCCACTTGGTCTAGGTGATCCTGCTCTGGCAGGGGCTTGGACTAGATGATCTTTCAAGGTTCCTTCCAGTCGCTAATGATGCTATGATTAAAAATGAAAATCTAGATTATGGTCCCCTGGAAGTGACTCTGGGAAAGGAATTGATCTGGGTTTGCGTGCCTTGAAGTGAGGGCTGCCATCACCCTTTCAGCAGCAGGAGGAGGAGGGAGAAAAGGTCCTGGCTGGCTGCTCAGCTTGTGTTCAGAGCCAGAGACACACAACAGCTGGGAAGGGAGAGGCCTCTGCCCTCCTCCCTGCCAACACTATGGCAATGACCTCACCTCCTGGCACCAAGCTGTCCTGCAGGAAGTGCCAGCCACCCTGGCACTGACAGCCCTCCTCCTCCTCCCTCTGCCTCCTGGCAAGGGAAGGAAGAAACCCAGGGCTTGGGGCAGTCCTGCCTCTGAAGGTGACAATCCCAGAGTTGGAAAACTGCTATGAGGACAACGGCCATCTCAATGCTTTTCACAGAATCACAGAGCATTAGGGATTGGAAGGGACCCCTAAATATCATCCAGTCCAATCCTCCCATCACTGCAGGATCACCTAGATCCAGTCACACAGGAACACATCCAGGCAGGTTTGTCTCCAGAGAAGAAGACTCTACAACCCCCCTGCGCAGCCCCTTCCAGTGCTCTGTCACCCTCACCAGGAAGAAGTTCCTTCTCCTACTGATGTGGAACCTCCTGTGCTCCAGCCCACACCTGTTTCCGCTTGTCCTATCACTGGGTCCCACTGAGCAGAGCCTGGCTCCATCCTCCTGACACCCACTCTTCACATATTTAGCATCATGAATGAGGTCACTCCTCAGTCTCCTCTTCTCCAAGCTCAAGAGACCCAGCTCCCTCAGCCTTTCCTCCTCAGGGAGATGCTCCACTCCCTTCATCATCTTTGTAGCTCTGCAACTGCATTTCTTCTTCTCTCCCTATGCACAGGGGTAGCAGCAGCCAATGCCTTTGTGCTGTTTGAATCTTGCCTATTCAGGTGCTATTAGAACATAGCAGGATGCATCATGACATATTAAAGCTCCACTGAAACTTTAAGAAGGCCTTCCCATTTTATCACTGAAATAAATAGCTGCCCTACTTGCTGTCTCAATGGAGGATGTGGAACCAGAACTTTGAAAGCTGTAAAAATCCTGGTTCGGTTTATTATTTATTTCATTGACACGTCGCCGGTATCTTCTTTATGTGGCCTTCTGCAGTGCCAGTTAACTTGGCCTCCTTTATACCGCAGGACAATAAAAACCACCTTCCATGCTGGAGAGACTTAAAAATGTTACCTAAAATATTTCAGCCATTGAAGCATTCAAAGCGTGTGTCGCAGGCAGACAGCAGAAGGCTGCAGAATAGGTGGCTGCTTGAAAAGCCAGTGAAGCTATTAGTTGGAATGTACCTTGATGACCCCATAAAAGCAAGCTGATGTTCACACTGCCAGAAGAACCAGAAACTTCCCTTTTGATGTTGGAAAAACTCTTTCAAACTCCAAGCATGAGAACAAGGCACGAACTCAGCGCTGACGGGTTTCTTTGTACCCGTTCAGAACGCACACAACAAAAAGCAAGACGTGTGGGCTTCGTAGATCTACATACACTAATGACAGGACAAGGGGCAGTGGGTGTGAGCTGGAACACAGGAGGTTCCACATCAATATGAGAAAGAACTTTTTCATGGTGAGGGTGACAGAGCCCTGGAAGGGGCTGCTCAGGGCGGGTTGTGGAGTCTCCTTCTCTGGAGACATTTAAAACCTGCCTGGATGTGTTCCTGTGTGACTTGGTCTAGGTGATCCTGCTGTGGCAGGGGTATTGGACTAGATGGTCTTTCGAGATCCTTCCATTCCTTAATGTTCTGTGATTGTGTGAAACTGCCCCTGTGTCCTCCAGCCCAGTTTGAAGGGTTTCCCATGCTGAGACTCCTGGGGAAGCTGTTCCACGTAGTCTTCACTGTGTTTGTGCCCAGTTGGAATCTTCCCAGCTATTAGAAATTTAGAAATTAGAAATTATTTAGTGGGCATGATGGGGTTGCATTGACAGTTGGACTAGATGATCTTGTGGGTCTCTTCCGACTTTGATGATTCTGTGATTCCTTGCACAAGATTGCTCTTGTTATGCATTAAGATACTGTATTCCATGTAATAGTGACAAGCACACAGTTGACTTGCAAATACATGCTCAAGATTACGCTCTCCCACCTCCCTTATGCAGGTAAGTCTTAAGCTACCTTGCACTTGGTGCACAGAGTGGTTGTTTACAGAAATAATATGTTTCCTATATAGAATTGATTCTGTTCTATAAATACAAAGACTGAAGCTTTGCATATTAAATTTTGTGTAAGCAAGTCCATAATTCCATTTTAAAGAATGAATTATCTGTAATACAAATTAAGCATTATGTTTGTAGAAGATTGGTGAACTAATTTGCATTAACTAATTTACTCTCATTAGTCGTATTGCAGAGTTGAAAGAAAAACTCTGGATAGTGAAACAGCTCAATTGATCAGTATATTTAATCATCTGTGCCATTTTTCCCAAACAGGCAGGAGAAAAACATTATCACCCAACGTGTGCACGATGTGTCAGGTGCAATCAGATGTTTGCAGAAGGAGAAGAAATGTATCTGCAAGGTAAAAACTAAAACCAAAACACACTTAGCAACACGGCCAACTTCTCTATACCTGCTGGGGTAGCTGAGCTGCTTCTTGCTTCATAACTACCAAAGAATGTGAAGAATGCTAAGAAAAAATACAACTGATCACAAACTTTTATTGATGCTTACACACCTGTTACTTCTTTTACTTCAGATCTAATAATGAATGTGAGTCACAGAAATGGTGAGGGGTAGCAGTTATTTCCTGCAGATGGAAGTACTTAGCATTTGCCATTTGCTAAAAAACTGTGACTTTTCTGCTCTGATAAATGGTCCAGATGAAAGTTCACACGTATGAAAGACAGCAGCTGTTGTAGTCCTAAAAACCAATTCTTTGCCCACTGCAGTATGAGGAGAAAGTTTGAAGGTCCTTACCTGAATTCTGAAGCCAACTTGAGGTAGTGTTAAGCTTGCACAGGAGAAGCTCGCTTTTTCTTGTCAGGGAATGTCAATGGTAGTAGAGAAGGACTTGCACACTAATGGATTCAATGGGAAAGAGATGCCATATAACATGGATATGAGCTAAAACCTGTATTTCATATGTACTAGTTGTAACTACTAAGCTCATCAAAGGAATCAGTGTCTACACAGTTAGATACGGAGTCAGAAAACACCACAGAAAATGAAGGCTTTTGTCTGTGTAATTCACTGGCAGCATCTTTTCAAAGGAAAACAGGAAAAAGACTCTGTAGAATGTGGGAACTGCAGGATGGGTGTATCATCCTAAAATCACATGCTTGCCCAGATCTGTATTACAGCTTTGCAATTGTCCACAGTTTGTTAGATGTGTTCTTTGAACTAATTCATTAAGCTGGAGAAGTTAGGCTTTCTTTCAAACACAACAGTGGTCTCAGGAACGTTATCTTAAACGACAGTTTTATTGTCACTTGAGTTTGAAGCAAGGACTAGCATGTTAAAGAACGTAATGATCTTTGTGCTCATGGATTCCTCCTCGGGAGCCAGAAAATGCTGCGGTTCTTCCAATTACAAAGTAGCTTAGCAGTACTAAAATCCCCTGGGAAATCAAGGCTTTAACGAAAGAAGTCAAATTACAAATTTATTTATAGATTTCAAGCCCTCTGAAATTGGGTTGTAAATGAATCTTGTAAAGTTCAGTTTGCTCTGAGCGTGGATATTTATTAACTTTGGTGCCGATTTTTAGATCACATAATAGCAAAATGTGCTCAGGTCCTGTTCACGTGGGCTTGTCTTACTGACTTTATTTTCTGGTGCCTGCAATATTCAAACCAGCTTACGATAATGCACTTTTTGTCTTCACATGAAGAGTGATTTAATTAGAAACTGATGTTAACTTCATGAAAGACCTTTGATTAGGTTTGGACTTGATGTATTAGATCATAAAAAAAATGTCAGAGCCCAGGGTTTTACAAGCTGTTGGGTTTTGTCCTCTTAACTGACTCCTGTAAAGTTCCTTTAAGTGTTGCATGTTCCTTAGCAGACATTATCTGGTCATCTGCCTGATGACTCTCTTTCTCCTGTATGAAAAAGTTTCACAGACAGTTTTGCTTGACCACAGATAGTAGAGTTTGCAAAAAAATTGATCTAAATACTTCTTACAACCATTGGGAAGATTTATATAATTATGCAGCAATTGCCACAAATGCTTTCAGTGTGAAAGCTGAGACCCGTTTGTAACTGGAACTGTTTATATTAAAAAACATTTAATATAAAGGTGCTATAATGACATTTCTTAGTAGTTCAGTCTCAAGTCACTTCAGTTATTTCATCGATATAATCTATCCTGTCTATTGTGTTTTACTGCTTGAGTCTGGCTCGTTCAGGTTATTTTTTGTGAAGTAAATTCTAATGATCTCCATCTGTATTCTGGGAAATAGATTTTCTGTTTCTATCTTGTTTCCAAAATCCACTAGTTAGAAAACTATCAAACTGCTGTGAAAACAAAGCATTTCCAATAACTCTTCCGGGTGCTCCCCACCCAGTATAAACATTAAATATTTATAACACAACGGTTCTCAGCATCCCAGTTAGTCAGGCAGAAGTTGCAGTGCAGAGCTTTAGTTTGTGGCTTGTCCAAGCTCAGACCGGCATAAACATAAAGGTTCCCTTTTACTATTAAAATTTATTAATCACTCTTTAATTTGATACACTACACCAATTCCACTTCCATTGAGCACCTATTGAACATTGTGTTCAATGTTTTTAAAAGACTTTGTGACTAATGCAAAGCTTACTTTCTCACACACTTAATGCTCATCACTTGATGTTCATCATCCTCTCTTCTGTATTTATATGTGGTAAATAACTGATTCATGCCATATTTCCTGCTTCCTCCAGGATGGATATTCCACTGCATTTGTGCTGTTCCCTAGTATTTGATTTATAAGAGACAAAACTATTGGAAGTGCAAGAAGCAAATAATTCAGAAAGTGTGGTGGGTTCAAGACCACAATTAAAAGTAAAGGAGAATAAAACAAAGCACTTAGGTCTCGATGAGATCTCGGATAGAATTTGCCAGACAATGGATAGCTTAGGGGAAATGGAAGAGGGTTTATAAACTCTATAACTGTGTACAGAAAGAAGAAAAAGTTAAGCAAGTTAGTGCTTAGTCCTTCTGCTTCCTTCAGAACAGACAGTTCAGCTAAGCACAAAGGAATTCTCTCCAACTCTCCCCAATACTTAAGCACCCCAACCTTTTCTCAGTGGCAGAAATGACAAGCAGTCTCTCTTCCTGCTGATCAGTGGCTCAAAGATGGCACAGACTGGCCTCATGGCCCTGGCCACATGTGGAGCTCAAGGTGGCAACCGACTGCATGACCGGTGTCAGCAGGGGCCTCTCCCACAACGCAAACGTGGCTGAGGAGAGGGTTCAACTCCCCTCCTGTCTCTCTCTCTCTCCTCCCGCCTCAGCTACAGGGGAAAGGGGAGTATTCTTCAGCTCACCACGGGGTGCTGGATGTTGCCAGTGCAAAGCCCTCAGGGAAAAGAGGCAGGGCTGAATTGTCAGCCCTCTTTTATAGTGTCACCTAGTCCACCTCGCTGAGGACGGGTCACTGGGACGATTCTCTTAAAGCAAAACGCACCTTTTTCCTCAAGAAAGCTCAAGTCTGTACAGCTGAAAATTCTGGTAATTGTCAAACTGCAACAGAAAGGCAGGCTGGATGATCAGCCAGGCTTAAATGCCACAGTGCCATTCCATCCCATCGGAGTGCCACTGATTGAGGCCAGGCTATTACAAGAATGTGCGTAATAAAAATACAAGAAATTCTAACCCTGTGTTAACCCACCAGGAGCGTGTAATTCTAACTATATGTAAGGAAAAAACCACCATGATGTTGCCCAGAGATGCTGTGAGATGTCCACCCTTGGACATATGCAGAACCCAACTGGGAGCAGCCCTGAGCTGCCCACTATAATGCCACCTGCTCTGAGCATTAGATTGTACTGGAGGAGCTTCAGAGATCCCACGTCACATTTCTTAGGGTTCAGATTTTGATGTTGATCTCACCTAATGAAGTGCTTGTAGCTTTCCTGAGTGCGTGTAGTCTTTAAAATGTGTGTGATTAGCTTACTGATACTGAGAACTTTTTTGGTCTGGCTTTGAAAGCATCGATAAAATAGCGATGGCAGTAGCATCAGTCAGTATGCTGTGACTTATAAAACCTCATAGGGATGTTCAGTAAGGTTCTTACTTTAAACCTTTTAAGGTTACTTTGGGAGCACTGAATTAAGCAGAATGTTAAATTTCCTTTCCAGGTACATCCATTTGGCATCCGGTTTGTAGACAGGCTGCAAAAGCTGAAGAAAAAAACAAGGTAAACAGGCTGTGTTTTTACCCAGTGTTACTCCATAGCTGTGTTGTTCACTAGCCCTTTGTTTTTTGCAAGGAAGGATTTGGAATCTTTTCCACTACTGCAATGACAATTTTAAATAGCAGAAGTCTAGTAGGTTAATGTAATGTAATATAACTATTCTGCTTCTACTTAGCGAGTAAAGGTAGAAGGTCAGGAGAGTGCTGACCTAAGAGTTACACATAAATTGAGAAAGTAAAATTTTGAAAATATGAATAAGAAAATAATCCTCCGTCTGATTATGACGTGATCATTGCACAACCTCTTCTCTTTTTATGTGGTCCGGCACTTAAAAGACCAGAACACTTTCACTTTGTTTTTACAAAAAAAGCAATAAAGACCCTTGGACTTTCTCTTTTACTATTTGTTTGTAAAATGTTGGCAAGCCAGCCTCAACTTCATGTAGTGCCTGTCTTTGCCTCTTTAGTGTGAGATGATTTGTGTATCTGTCTGTGTGCAAAGAGGAAAGGTGAGAGTTCTGGCAGCGCTTCAATTACGGGTAGTAAGCTGCCCCTAGGAAACGAACTAATCTATAGCTAGGGGAATGATCGCTGTGAAGCGGTGGGACAAAGATACAACTCTCTCAATTAATGGAGTTTTCAGTTCTGATGTTCCCTGACGCTCTAAGCGGTACACTGGGCATCCTTGTTGAAAACTGCTGTCATTGACAAAAGCATGGACACAAAGCTCTTGGGACAAGGCAGAACAGCAGGCAGCAGCTGTAAAAAACAGTGTTAACGAATCTGTTGTCTTAGCAAGTGCAACTTTGACTAGATTAGTTTTGGAAAAAATTGATTAGGGCTTTTTGTTGAAGGATCTTGGCCTGTATTTTTTGTACCCATGTGTTTGGGAAGCAGTTGCTCTGCTATCATCTCATGTTGAGCTCTGAAGATCAAAAAATTAGTATTCCAATATCAATTATATTAATACATGTGTATTTAAAGTCTCAAAATACTTTAATAAATGCTGCTAATTCAGCCCCATACAGTACTGGAGACATTTAAGACCCACCAGGATGTGTTCCTGTGCAACTTGGTCTAGGTGATCCTGCTGTGGTGAGGGGATTGGACTAGATGATCTTTCGAGGTCCCTTCCAATCCCTAATGATTCTATGATTTCAGGTGTCCTAAGGATTTTATTCTGAGTAACTGACATTGTAAGTTTAAATCTCTGTACAATTTATGGAAAATATAGTAGATTTGGGATTTTTTCCCCCTGCTTCAAAGACAGACAGCAGACACCATTGTACTCTGCTCCTACTTTGGCAGCCTTTTCCTCACAGAAGCAAAGAAAATGTACTTGTCAGATATACTGCAAAGGCTGACTTGTTATAACACATCTCTCCTGAGCAGTGGGAGTTTGCTTCTTCCTCAGCAGACAGGAAGAAATATGTAGCTGGAAGTCAGCAGGATTGTTGTCTGAGAAGCAGAACAAGGGAACCTTAAATTTTGTGACAACTTTTTTGGAGATGGAGTAGAAAGGGAAAATGAAGTTGTGAAAGAGAGTGACAGCAAAAAGAAAAATTGTGAGAGAGTGAGATTATAAGCAGAAGAGATAAAGCTGTGAAAAACAGAATAAATCAGAGTAGCATCAGAAAGAATGAGTATTATTAAAAGGTGCAAAGATGAAAGTGGAGGAAGAACAGAAATGCGTAGTATGAAGAACTGAGCAGAGGCAATGGAGTCAAGTGAGATGTGAAGTTTTATTGCAAAAGCTAAGAGAATATATTCAGCAGGCATGGGCTGGTGATGCTGAAATGGGCAATGGATCTTTGAGAGACTAAAGAGCATGTGTGAGATTGGAATGCTCTGGTTTTAATCACCAGGAGGAGAAAGGGAAAAATTAGTGGGAGTGACTGAATAGCATGAGAAAGCACAAAGGCAATCTGCAAAACTTCCTTAGAAAGGTAAGACCATGCACTTGGATTTGTAAGTGTTAGAAATAATAATGAATTTTAGTTCTCAAGGTCAGGATGACACCTGAGGAAAGCCCATGAAAAAGGTCTGGGAATTATTAGGAGATATTAAATACATTCAACCATTAAATACATTAGCCAGTGCTAAAATGCACTCCACTGGTGCACCATGACACGGAAAGCAGCTCTGAAGCTTGGGGATCCTGATGTTAATCCCAAACTGAAGTTTGACTTTACCAGGGGTTAAACCATTGGAACAGTGCAGGTTTTTTCATTAATCTTTTTTTTCTACTGCATTTGGCCTCCTGTAGGGATGTCGTGAAACACAAGTGTGTTCTGCACATGACATCAGTGCATTGATGACATTTCCATGCCATTTATGCAAGTTCTGGAAAAGGGCAGTGTTCGTTTGCTGTGCTGAAGAGGAGTGCAGTTACACTGTCTGTGTAAAATGACCATCTCAGCAGCAGCCACAAGTATTTCTCGGATAATACTCCTCTATTTCCATGCTTCTCCCCCTGGGCCTTCTGCCCCAGTGTGAGAGGACTGAAAATGAGAGGGAGAAAATTCCAAAATTCCAGTCAGACATGCCAAAACAATTAAAGTGAATCTTTTTTTATATGGGTAAGTATCTCCACATATTGTCACAGAGAAGCCACAGGACTATTTGAGCTGGAAAAGGTCAGTGGAAGGGTAGTTGTGCTCATTTAGTTTGTTTGCTCTAACACACAGTATCACACAGTATCACAGTACAGTATAGATATTTTCACATACTGCTTCTAAAACTACTGAAAAGCTACTAAAGACTAGAGTAGTTGGAAGGATTCTACCTTGACCTGTCAGGTCAGTAATGCTAAAATCCTTTTAAGGATTTGAACAGTTTTAACTGTCAGCCATCAGTGCAATGGTAACTGGTGGCTGTTCTGAGTGCATGGAAAAATAAGCACGTTTTGCAGTCAGTGGCAGGTTTTTCCATAGATGAGAAAGAGTATTTATATCCAGAATTAACATAACTGAGTAAAAGAGGGTATAAACCCATTAATTTCTTAGTAAGACTTGTTTAAATTTCAATTATGAAGGTCAGGTCTGTTGACTCATGGTTCATACCGTTGTGTCTCACAACCATTTGTTATTTAAAAGTAATTAAGTTTTTCATCATAAAGAAATCTACAAAAAGAAAGCAATAAAAGTCTGTCGCTCTGAATGCCAGAATGATTGAAAACAGAGCAAAAGCAGTTGAGTATTAATCTGGTACTCCTAGAGTCAGAGAAGGGGAAGTTACCCTATTGGGTGTCTGATTCAGGATGCTCTGCAGGATGCCTTGTTGTTTGCTCTGAGTATTGTGACACATTCCAGAAGCAATGCAGATTGATTCAGTGTTATAACCTTGGACTAAAAATGCTGTCGCTCTTGACCTGATAATGCCCAACAACATCCTGCTAGCCCAGACCATTTAATCCAGGCCATTTAACTCTGAAAAAAAGAGAAAAAGAGGCTCATAAGTAAAATGATTTTTTCATTTTCAAAAGCTCAATTTAACTGGCTAGAAGTGTTATTTTTAACTTCTTGATAGGTCTACATCTTTTGAGCTTGCTGCAGTATTTTAGAGTGGTGAAGGTTAAATCAAATGTCTTGCGTACTCTTTTTGCAGTGATAGTTACTTTTCCTCTCCCTTTCCTTTGTTTCTTCTCTGTGTCACTTCTCCTTCCATAGGAAACGAGGACATCCTCTGAGAGTATTATTTCTGTACCTGCTTCGAGCACTTCAGGTTCCCCAAGCCGTGTGATCTATGTGAGTGTTTTCTGGTGACAGTTTTTCTGTGGGATGGGGACAACCCTGTCCTCCTTCCTACAGTTTAGCACATTGTGTGGAGACTGTATTTCCAAACCACTGCAGTTGCTGATTCCTCTAACATGGAATTTACTTTCTCACATTTAAAATGTTTGAGCCCTACGTTTGCCATAACAGTTACCTCTTTTTATTTATTCATTGCTTTATTTTTTTATAGCACTTACAGTATGACTGGAACTGTCTTACACCAAAGCACACAAAATGCCACAGTTGTCTCTAAAAAGAGAAGTTTCAGTGAACAGTACAGACCACGGGTAGATTACAAGCTTAGATTTGAACACAACTTGTCTAAATCAAGCTCTGGTTGCTTATGAAAACACTTGAGCATGTGATTGCAGAACTTGTGCCTTGACAAATGCCAGTCCCTAATCTCAGAGGACCTTTGATGTGTTTATAGTGTAAAAAAAGAATTTGAAATAAAAAGCTTATACTGAGTGTTTTTTCAATACCAAACATACTTTGCTTGTCATAGTTGCTGTAGCTAGTGTTCATGGCCAAGTTCTCAAGGCTACCACCAACAGGAAAACATATCCACCAGTATGGCATGATCCATACAAACATCTCTTCCAACAGCTTCACTGTTGCCAGGGCTGCTCTTGGTCCTGTCCAAATATACCTCAGGTAGGCAGGTCATTCTCACCAGATTGGACCATGCAGAAAGGAAATGGCTGGAGAAGTTATTGACTGCTGGAGAGGTTACTACATGAAGATTAAATGCTTTTATCTATTATAGCGAGACAAGTGAAAGGGTTCCTTGGAGCCAAACTTGTCTTTTTTCTTCAAGTAAAAATTATTTTCAATGCATTTTACTCTTTATTTGAGTAAGAATGAACTAGAAGTGCACGAGCTGCCTCTTATCTAAGGGTTCATCAGTGTTTCTGAGTTCTCCTTCCAGCAGAGCTCTATGCTGGTGCATACCAGTGGTATATTTCCAGTTAAAAAATGCTGTTGCCTCAACTCCTGCGAAGACAATCAATTGTGCTAGGAGCCAGTGGTCTTTCTTTGGCCAGATGGCCCCTATCTCTCCAACCATTCACCACGTCATTGTTTGCACGAGCATTCTTCTAAGATTTATATGCTTTTAGTGATATTTATCTAACTCTTGGATGCTACTGTTTCTCTTGATGTTTGTGATCACAGGTTTAAATACGCTTCACAGGCCTTTAAAAGCCAAAGACAAACATCCATCCTCTTTTTCTGTTTGGTTTTTCTTGAAGGATATCATTAAATCAGCACACAACTCTACTGTTTGTGACTGTAATATAGTTTAGTGACAGCTGGGACTGTGAAAGAAGAAAGTTGTCAGCCAAATACGAGTCTATTAGGAAAAAAGGTTCTCCAGAGGCGTGGAAGTTCTTGCTGTATCTGTCTCATCTCTGACTGCTTAATCGACAAAGCTGTGAGATTGATTAAATCTCGTGTTAGCTTTCATAAGCAGGAAAGTTAAAAGAATTAAAACCATATTACTAGACTTCTATAGTATAAAACTGTTCTTTGGGTGACTTTTGCATGTGTTTTCTGTTACAGGAGCACTATGACATACAGGCATGCTGAGGATTTATCTTACTGCTTTCATGATTGGTTTTACCAAACATAAGTTTATGAAAGGAAGGTCCCACACAAATGTAGTCTTGTCTCCCTCTCTCTGGCATGTCTTCACATCTCCTCTTTTGTTTTAGTGTATGATCAGTCAGATTTGAGGCCAGATTCAGCTGAAAAATAACCTCAGCTAGGTTCACCTAGGAAAAGCTCCCAGCCAACCAAAGAGCTTTGCATGTCTTCTGATGTGCCGTGATTTAAGCCCACCAGCTGGCAACAAAGCACCACACAGCCATGCACTCTCTCCTACCCTGCTCCTGGGCTCAACTCTGCTCCCAGTTCACTACCTCCTCCCCACCCCAGCAAAACAGGGGGACTGGGAATGGAGATTCTACTCAGTTCATCCCATGTTTGTTCCACTTCTTCCTCCTTAGGGGGAGGACTCCCCACAGTGGTCCCCTGCTGCAATGTGTGATGCCTCCCAAGGGAGACAGTTCTCTATGAACTTCACCAACCAGCATGGCTCTCTTCCACCCGCTGTGGTCCTCCCAGTGACAGACCAATCTAGCACAGGCCAATAGGCTTTGAATTTACTGGTCATCTTTTGGTGATCTATAGTGATGGTTTCATTATATCTAAACTGAAATTGACCCTAGTGCTGAGGTCTCCTCTGAGTCCCCAAATTCCACTTAAAAATTAGTTGATTTCAAAATTATGCCATTAAATGAGGCTTAAATGAAAGTCTGTCTTTGTAGGTAGCTGACATTTATGAAGGATTAGGTGCTCCAACCCAACACAATTATCTGGGAGGTTTAGGTTACGTAGCTGCGTTGTTATGTTCTCGTACTAGAAATTGAAGTAATATTGGGGTTTTTAATCAGATCATTTTTGGAATTATGCAACTGTAAAATTACAGATTCCAAATGAAATGGACACTCTAAACTCAGAGCATGGTCGTAGCAGAATCCAAACTATCAGATTACTGGGGACATGTTTGGAGCCTCTTTGACAGTAATACGGGTCTTCCCTAGCATATTTGAATTCCAGTCATGTGTTTGAAAGCAGATAAAACAAATGAAACTCAAGACAGTGTTTGCAGATTTTAATTGCTAGAAAGCAGCTGTATCTCTAGTATGTTCTTTTGTCTGATTTTCCCGACATTTTGATATTGGAGCTCAAAGGAATTTTGTAACTAAATGAGTTTTACTGCTGACAGTTCTGATGACTGGTGGGAGAATCTCAAGCTGCACATCTATAGATGAGATAGGGGCTAAAATTACTGTATTTCACATTTAAATAATCCAAATTCTGAACTTTTTTGGGTTCACTACAATAACCTCCACAACCCTGATACCTTACCACATCCTCCTTGGCCTTCCTTTTTAGTACAACGCTGCCCAAAGTCTTCCTGGAACAGACCTGATGGGCAAACTTCTGCTTTCGCATAACCTGTCTCTGCATCAGAGCTTGTGACTGACTTTCCTGTAGGGAGGGATTTGTCTTCATTAAGGGGCTACTCCCTTGCTTTTTAGCTTCTTAAAGTAGATGCGGGCAAGGTGCGATCTGTGGGTTGATGAAGCATCACATTGTTGATTAACATTTCTTTGTTAGTTTTGAGGATGAGCATATGTGATGGTTATGGCAGCTTTGTTCTGCTTCTTAGTTAAGGGGAATCTTTCTCCTTTCCAGTTGCTTACGTTCGCACAAACGCACACATCGCTTTAGAATAAGAGACAGCTGAAACGTGTCATAAATTTTTCCTGAATGTTTAACCTAATAGAAAATTTCCCTAGGAAGTCTGTTGAATATTTCTCAGATTATACTAAGTAAAATGTAATCAGTTCACACATAAATCCTGGACAATGTCATGTTTTTTCATATGGGAAGCATTATTACAGTTTTATAGCTGATCATACCGAGGTTTTCTGAGAACAGCAAGACTCCTCACTCATCAGTTTGTTGCCAACAAAGGGCTTATCATTCTGCAAAGCCTGAGCTGGGAATGAGGCAATTGCACAGCCCATCTCTCTACTCTCAGTCAGGCCAGCTTGCATCATATCTACAAGACAGTATGTGCTGGTTTAAGTTTAGTGCATTGCCCTAAGGATAATCTGTGCAAATGTGGCATTTTAATAATTATGATTGTGGAATAAGTGTAATAAGAGAAGAATGGAGAGCGACACAGCCCGTCCCCTCTGTTGGCTGTATGAGACTCTTGAAAGGATTTCAACTTAAGTGGCATTTGTGATCTTTCAACTAATCCACCACGGTGCAAATCCGTCATCTGCTGGTTTGTGACCCATAATTTAGGGCTACTAAGACATGGTCAGGAAAGGAGGTCAAGCTGTGGGACGCAGCTGAATGGGAAAAAATAACGACCCCATTAATGGTTTTTTGGTGTCTGGAGGGTGTGTGTTGGAAATTTGTCTTTGGTTATTCACTACTGTTTATGGTAGGTGAAACCTGCACACCAAAAGCACTCTAAAATGAAATGCTTTGCCTTAAAAAGACGACAATACCTGTCCCCCGCGTCTCCATGTGCAGCGAGCAGTAAGCAGGATATAACTGAGGGAACTAGAATCATGCCATGCTGCTACCGTTAGCTGAATGTAAGTGACGAAGAAAAGTAGAAAGCAGCAGTATATAAAAAGAAAATGGCAGTAATATTTAGCATTGTATCATAAATAAGAGATTTAGATTTGCACAAACAGAAGAACAGTGATAACCTTTCTACCTGTGCTTATCTGTCCTTTTCTGATTGCATCCTGACCATATTCTTTCTTATTCTCACTGCTTTCTTTCCTCCTTTTCTTAGGCAAAGCTTGGAGATGAAATTCTTGACTACAGGGATTTGGCTGCTCTTCCTAAAAATAAAGCCATCTATAACATTGACCGCCCAGATATGATCTCCTATTCTCCATATATCAGTTACTCTTCAGATGACAGGCATAGTTACGGGGAGGTACTGAAACATGGGTATTCTCTTTACTATGACTATGAGATTTTATATGCATCGTTACACGTGTTGCTCAGCACTCTTGATCGTGTACAAGGTTTAAAAATCAAACAACTAACTTGTACAGCTTCAGTAAATTGTGTCATGTCATCCATCCATCCATAAGGCCTCCCAAAAAATGAGCAAGACGATCATTTCACTCTTTAGTTTGTGCAAATGGCAGAATTGCTTTCTGTGATTGTTTTTTAACAGATGACATGTCATTCAATTGTGTTTTTCTACCAGAGGATCTCTACATGCATGCAGTAGGGAACAGAAGCCATTCCCAATTCTAATGCAAACATCAGAAGCAAAGCCAAATGTCTCTCATGGTTTTGTGGTGTTGTTTAAAAAGTGTGCCGTGTTACTTTGGTAGCACAACAGTGGTGCCAATTTCCTACGTGCAAGTTTTTTCCAGCCACCCCCAACTAAAGTTCATCATCATGTCATGCATGCTTTTCAACCTATTCTTACACAGAACTAATATTACTAAGTTTGTGCTGAGGAAATCCAATTTAACAGTCTAACTAATACTAATTCTGGTTTTTTGTGAAGCATTTCCATATAACTCCCGTCATGCAAGTTAGATTTTCTTCCCTAGCTGTATCTCCCGTTAGTTTGAATTCCTGATTTCTTTTATAGCTTTAGGTATGTTTTTACAGATCAGACATCTTGGGTATATTAGGTATATTAGCAAGACATACATTGCCTAGAATGGAAGTCTTCCTTTTTCTCTATAGGTGCAAGTAAACGGGTAGAAATAAATGCTACACCTAAGAGCCACACTATTTACAATAGCCCTGGTCCTGCTATCACTTACGTCTTTTGCATTTACTCAGTGACACTGAAGTGTCAGTACTGCTCTCAGGTGAGGAGCAGCACGTATTTGAGGATGTGCAGACTTTCTTCCCATACCCTGTCTGTACAATGCCAAACTGCAGTAGCTCCATTGTATTGCATCCGAGAAAAATTAAGGTTGTATTTGGTAAAGTGTTTAACTGATAACTTAGGGGTTTGATTTTCATGAAACTGAAAGTCGCTACCTGGCCCTGAACCTATGAAGTAGAAACACTTCCTTTCTATTGCATTTGTCAACTGCCTGTTTGCTTTTAGACTGGGCTGAGCTGCGTAGACTAAACAACCTTCTGCCCAGGTCCTGTGAGGGTTCAGTCACTGAACCTGCTCTGAGCTGATCTGGGGCTGTGCTCACAATCCAACATGCAGGTTTTTATGGTGCTTCTAATATTTATATCATTGATACTGCCACAGGGGAAAAAACCCCAAATCCTATCTTCTCAGTTTCAGCATCCTGACTATTATTTGCACATGCAGTGGTGGTTTCCATAGACTTTAAAAACATAGCATTTCGTTTTTAAAGGAAAATGAGTGAGCAGCAAATTGTCAAAATATATCATGTTTGATTAAAAAATTAATAGTACAGATATTTTATTTTAAAATGTGTTTGTTTTAATATGTTTGGTTTTATTATTAATATCTTTTAATATAAAGATATTTTAATTTAAAGAGGCGTGTTTTAAACACCCAGCTCTGAACAGTGATGTTCTAATCCAGACTTTGGAGCTGCTTCAGTGCACACTTACACAGGGCTTCTGTGTAGTTTCAGGCAGCTGCTTTAAATGGGAGTTTCATTATTAGCAGCAGTCTCTGTGGCACGGGACTGTCCTCTCTCACCAGACCCCAGGATTTTGTAGTAGAGCAATCAACAAAAGCTTCATATGAAATTTATTATATCTTATTCATATTTTGTGAACAAATTTAAAGAGAAAAACTCCTCCAGCTGAATTGACAGGTGTTTTCCCTAACTGTATCCCATGTTATTCACGGATATTGCTATTTTATGAGTAGTTCTTCTCACAAGTAACATCATGCATGAATTTGTATCTCTAATTTGTTGTGTGTTGCTGTTTGCAGTCACCTCAGTTGCTCTCTCCAACACCTACTGAGGTAATCCCCAGTGTCTTTGTTCTCCTGTTCCAACCGTTTTTGCGATGCATAAACCTGGTCATATTGGCAACCAGCAGCATCTGAAATGTGGGGTTTGCCTCCTGTCTGTACAGTGCATGGGGTTTTACAATTTTTTTCACACTGTTACTTGTGTTGAATATGTGCTCTGCTTCTGAATTGTCATCTGTATGCATCTGTTTTCACTGTCATCCATGTTTATGCTTTACAGAATAAAGGTTGTATGGTGGTCACTTCTCCAAGCTCTATTAATTGAATTACATTGGGAAATATGGTTTATGTCTATATTTAAATCTGCCAGCATGAGTTGACTTGAACTGATGCTTGGTGTAGCTTTCTCTTCTCCTTTTATATTCCACAAGTAGGTAAATTACTTAAAATGTTTGTGCACAAATACTGTTAAATTATTCACATGCTCCTGAGCTCCTGGGTCTGTGCATTTTAGTGTGCATCAATGATCAAAGTCAGTCAGAGTTTCAGGAGACATCACTCTGGAAGCAGTGACAGCATCTCATGTAGTTTCCCAGACAGTAACTCAATTACATGCCAAAGACCTGGCTAATTTCTGCATTATCCCACTTACACAGATTAAGAAATTTTGGTCATAGTGGAAAATTGCCAATTAACTTTAAGGGCTGTAAATCGCAAACTGGCGCTATAAGCGCTGCTTGAAAAAATAAATTAACCCATAGAGATGTGATGTAATTTCATTGAAAGTTGAAAAATAAAAATGTGGTTTATTCAATATTGGGTTTCATGAGCTTGATTGACTTCCTTGCAGAGACACCAGGCGCACAAGAGGTAAGGTCTGAACCCATCAGTGTGAAAACTTGGTATTTTAGAGGATAATAGTAATTTCTTTTAAATGAGCTACCAGTTATCAAACTGTCAATAAATTCCAACAGTGGTACGGAGGCTGATGCAGCCATGGTTTGCATCACATGAATACTCCCTGCTATCCAGCTTTGCCATGCTTGCTGTCTGTAACTGCCTCTCAGACATCATCACCTGCAAACTCGTCACCAGTTTTGTTGCAGGGATGTTTATTAGAGGCAAATTCCACTGTATCATACAACTGGGCACTTCATAGCCCATCAGCTAATGCTCGTATGGTATTTAAATACCAGCACAAGACTTTCTAGAGTCATTGTAGTGCTTTGCAAGGTTTAGAGGACTTGGTGGCAGAATGCCTACAGAAGACTGCATAGTTGGGAAGGCATCGGTAGTTCTCACTTCCTTGTATAGTTTCTTTTGATTTTGGCATTAGAGCAGTAACACTGCTTACCACTGCACAAAGCCAATTTTCAGTTTTTGAAAATGGGGTGAGGTGGAAGGGACAGGACACACCGGAACCAAAGGAGAAAAACTGGTGATGGGAGAACATTCTCCACCTGTATGTAGTCAAGGATAATCCTAGAGAATCTAAGCAGGAAGCTGCATTCATCTAACGATGGATGGATGAATATAATAAGTGCTCTTGATAGGAATCTGAGAGCTCATGATGGAGCTAAGTGGGATCTTGTGTGCTTTTAAATACTGACAGTGGGAGTCACACAGATGCCTAAAGATATCAGTATTCATGACAAGTGACTAACACCTGCGGTGAGATAGTACATCTTTACTCTGTCCTGCTGGAACAGGAGAAGGGAAACACCGTTTGTGAGTAAGAGGTTCCCTAAGACAGCATCTGCAGATTTACATTGATTTGTTCTAGCCTGAAGTTAACTCAAGCCAATTCTGCTTGTCTTACGAGAAACAACATGTGAACTTGCTTTTATAGATAAAAAGTAATTTCCACATGTCATTCACTCTGTAATGGTTTTGCTGTTAAGAAGGCACTATATGCAAATTGCTATTGCAATTTAACGAGCAAGAGAGAGTGAGAGGTTCGGGATTGAATGGTTGAAAGTTGTGGAAGCCAAAGGTTTACTGGGATATGGTGTGTATGACCTGCTTTGCACAGTGGTGTAGCACTAGTGTTCTACGTGAGTGTTTACATCAGTTACCTAGCTAGTGATGAGCACGTTGTAACACACTGGACAATTTATACAACAGACACAGGCGTTGCTGCGATGCAGTGAAGTCAACAAATGCTCTCTTTTACCTTGACTGTACCCATTATGCATCCATTCGTATGGGTACAGAGTGACCATAGTACTATCGCCCTAACCTCATCTCATCTCATCTATGTATGTTGAGGGAGTTACACTGTCTTGAACCAACACTTCTGCAGTGTTATGTTCTTTTCAAATGCTACTGTAATTCTATATTCATGTATGTGCTGACTTTCCTGGGTACTTGCCTGTTCTTTGACATTTGGCAGAGCTCTTTTGGTCACAGTGGAGGTGTGGAGGTGTTTACAGCTGAGAGCCACCTCATTGTGTTGGGATTGCATGGAGCCTTAGGACAGCATCAACTTCCATCTGATGGCACAGAAATGAGCAAAATGGCATCCTCTGCCTATTTCAGAAGTTATTTATCTTCTCTAATGACATGTATTTCCTCTCTTCTTCTCAGGGCGATCAAGATGACAGATCTTTCAAGCAGTACAGGACGTCAAGTCCTAGTTCTGCTGGCTCGCTGGGTTATGGTCGCTACACTCCAACCTCCCATTCTCCTCAGCATTACAGCAGACCAGGTAACTGAAAAGCAACCTTGTTTATTCTTTAGATTTTTCCACTACATTGACTTATGTTTTGAGTATGCTCTAGCAGGCAGGCATTTAAGCTGGCGTAGCAGTTTACTGCAGTGATTTAGTTACTGTGGATAGAGTCCCGTGGGGAGAAACAAATGCTACAGGAATGAGCATCTAAAAAACAAATCAAAATAGGCATCTAGAAAAACTCATTTTATCTACAAACAGAAGACAGAACAGTTAAAGACCTTGTTTGTAGTCTCATCCTGCCTGAAGCTACACATCCGATCCACACCTTTTCCGAGGTGCAGCATTATAGCACAAAGCCAAAAGGGAGATCGAGTAGCATCATATCCCATGTTGTACAGAAGAGTCACGGTCCATGTGCAAGAGCTCTCCAAAAGGCAAGAGCTGGAGTAGTGCATAGCATAGTTCTAGCAAATGGATTTTGAAGGGGAAGTTGATTTAGTTGAGACTCTTACAGAAGTGTTTGTTGCCGCTTTGGGCTCTAGTAGCAGCTGTGTTGGTGCTCTTGGCACATAGAGAGGAGGGATCACCTCCTTTTGATCTTTGCATGGGCATCCCTGACAAAAGCCTGTTCACATTTGGGCACTGTACAGAGCACTATCCTTGGAAATAGTCAACTAAACTGTTCAAAATTCATTCCGATTTTACTCCACTCTGTCATTGGGATGGAGAACACAGAGCATTTGCATATTTTCTGGGTGTCTTCTAATTTAATTGGGGAAGCGTTGTAATTATAAACTAGCTTGGAAAAATTGGGAGTACTTAATCTTTCCAAGGGAAATGAGGAGATTATCAATAACAGAAGCGGCTTCTGGAGGAACTGAATATTTGTACTATAGAAAGTCTTTGACAAGGTAGAATCAGAGTAGCAGAGATCTATACAAAAACCAGGAAGGATTAGTCTCAGCTGAAGGTCTGGGAGTTATGTCATGCTTAAGCTTAGCTGCACTGTTAAAACAAAGAGGAAAGATCCAAGAACTTACAAGTTATTTATAATGTTTTACAGCTTCATTGAAAACGTAGAAGACAGTCATTGTAATTGTCGCTTATGTTATCAGGACATTATTACAACAAAGAAACTTTGTCAGATGACTTCTGAGAAGATTTTTCAGAGTTTTTAACCACATGTCTAATGTTCAGAGTTCAAATAACTTCAGGATGTTTCTTCAAATCCTTAAATTAGCCATGCACTTGAATACTCTGGTGTGTTGTGAGCTAAACCCTACTAGCGCACCCCGACAGCAGTGAGAGCTGGACCCGCTCATAGCACGGTTCTCAGCAGAGACAAGGCTCTCCCCATTTCATTCCATTAGAACCATTATGAGCATATATCATTCCCTCTTGCAGCTTTTGAATATGCAGATTCTCACCTGAGTGCAGCTGTGCTTTCTGCAGTGCCTTTTCTGGAATATTTTCCGATGCTTTGCGTTGTGAGCATTTTGTGTGATGCGCTTTCTGCCTGTGGAAAGCTCATGACCCTCGGCCCGTTGCATTGCATGGCCGTTGTAATGATATCAGATAGAAACAGCCAGAGAAAGATGAAATCTTAAGTATAAATGATGTGGTTTCTAAGCATCAGGAGGAAAATGTTCCTGAGAAAAGGATGGCATGGTGATTTGTGGCTTTCAGTAAGTGAACTAAGTAGTTAAATTTTCACTTACTCTTTGTTGCCCCCAGCTGGTACTCAGAGTCTTGGTACCAGTAGCTGCATCTCCCTGCCCCAACACCCTAGCCCTACATCGACATTCAGACATCATTACATCCCTTTCTTCAAAGGTAAGGCCCAGGAATGCAAAACCGTGCTGTGGTACTGTAGACTTTCTCAGATGTGCTGCACTTTTATGTCTGTGCAAGCATGGCTTCCACTTGGGTAAAACTTGTCTTAATTTTGTGCAAGTGCTTTCTGATGTACTGTGTAAGTTTTCAGAACCGGTGGGTTTTATTTTGTTTTATTTTTGCTTTTTTTCAGTGAGTGTTAAGTGTCTTTTAAAGTGGTGGAGGGAAGGAATTAGCTTTTGTAATGAAAATGAGGGAGGGAGTAATTTAAAACTCTGTTTCTTCTGAAATACACTCTTTACTTTTACCTGCCTTTGGTGATGCTAAGAAAATACTGTAACAACATTGTGCATTGGTTCCAACATTGGATGATCAAGTTTGGAACCATATAGAACTTGCATTTAGGTGTTCTTCATATTATTTGTGGCATTACCAAAAACGACACCAGATGAGCTGGTTAAATACAGCTGCACTGTTTGGCAAAAAGTCTGTGCCATGTGTTATAAAGCTGAACACTGAATCTGTTCTTCTTGCCATTAATATGACTTTATTTTGCAGTGGATGTTAACTTTTAATGACCTCAGTACTGCAGATGTGAGACAGTACCGAGGAATGCCAAGAACTTTGAGGCAAAGGCTGGTTTTGACTTAGTTACATATCAGAAGGAGAAGAGATTCAGCTGCCACATGTGTCTTTCCCTGACTCTGTCCCTTCTAGTAGCGGAGAGGAGACATGAATGGCAAACATTTTCAGTGCCTGCTCCTTGACTCTCGTGTGTGATTTTACAAAGTGAAACTGTTCTTCGTGCCGTTGTAACCATTGCAGAAGAGTGTCACCTTCTGCAAGAGCCAGACCCAGACCTCCAAACTCAGGTCAGCAGCAGGCATTCACTGCCTTTGGGAAAGTAACTAAGACATCTTCATTGGGCCCTAATGCATCCAGAAACAGGTCTACATGAATTTAACTGCTATAAACAGGAACAGAATTAGGCTCAAGTTTTGCAAATAAGATCCTCATGAGAAAATTTTGGAGGAAAACAGCCAACAAGATTAAACTGCCATTTTAAAATGTACCTGCAAAGCTTCTTCCCACGACCACAAGCAGTTGCATTCCCCCACATTTCTTGGAAGGTTGGCACACACTCTGGTACTCTTGCTTTTTTGATCTGACTTCTACATCTGGGAGATGTTATCTAGTCTGATGTACTAAGAAAAGCCTCTTTTGTGTGCTGCAGTGCACGGTTTCAGTGTGTGGAGAGCTCTTCTGTGAAAGCCTGCCTGCAGTTGCTTAGCAGCACTCTTGTTAAAATGAGTTTCTCTTCAGTGCTACCTGCTGTTGCTCAGAGCAGCAGCAATTACTTAGTGCTGCTGTTTGGAGCGAGAAATCCTCGAGTGGCAGCTCCTTGTGCCCAAACAATTATTAGCAGTGTGATCAACATTACAATATTTTGCAATCCTGCAGCACTTTGCTTTCAAGGAGCTACAATATTTTACAAGGAGCAGTTTACGGTGCCTCACAGCACTCCTGTGTAAGGCAGGTGCTTATGATTTTTCTATACAGGTAATCCCTGCAGAGGTTGTGTAGACGATCTGTTATTTTACACTGAGTTAGCATCTGAATCCAAAAGGAGCCAGACGATTTGCCCACATCCTCTTCAAAGTCTACGAATTCTTTTATCTGAGTTGCAGACTGTGTTTTTTAATCTTATCTGGAGAAGCCTTTTGAGGATGTCAGTGTGCTATTTTGTTGTAGCCTTTGTGGTCAGTGTGGGAAGGGTAGGATTGTACCAACAGTTGCTTTATGTCCAGACCAAGGCTAATGCAAATACTTCAGTTTAAAAAAAGAAAAGAAAAAAAATCAGACTAATTTAAAAAGGTTTTATTAAATCAAAAAATTAGAAGTGCATAGCGATACTAGAAGTTGTGTTTGTAAACCCAGCACTCCACAATTGACATAACAATTACTTCTTTAAGCTTCCTGGAGACTGAACTGTCCCTAGGGAAATTAAACCGTACAGAGTCTTTCTTCTGGCTTACTGGTTTTGCATCATACTCATCCTGAGAATGACATGGCTCATCATTTTTCCAACAAGAGAATATGATTACTGAGTTCCTGTTCTTCCTACAGCATACCACAGTCCAGCTCTCACAAAAGCGTGGTAGGATGAACTGTTCTTTATCATGCAGGCAAATGATTTGCTTGTGTGATTTAAAAGACTTTTTTCTTCAGAATGTCGTGAAAATAAATCCTGTGAAAGCCTCACATCAAGAAAGCTTCACAGTTCACGTCCTTGTGAATCACAGGGTGCAGTACCTATGCTTGGGGTAACTTTTCCTCTTGAGATGATGGAGTCAGCAAGCACGTGGGCCATGCTGAGTCCTGATGAAAAAATGCATCCTTAAAACATAGTGGAAAGTGTCTTGCTTTTCTAGTGCCAAGAATGGGCCACGTATTTGACTTTGAAATCTTGAAAAGAGTTACTCATCAAACTTCTTCCTCTAGCTTAATGCACCGTGCGTGGAGAAATTAAAGGGTCTGGTATCAGGAGTAGGCTCTGACAGCTTCCTTATTGGAGTCTGTTGTTCAAGCCCAAACTTAGGCAGCTCTTACTGTTATCAAATCTCACGTGCTCCCAAATAAGATAGGAGCTGACTAGGGCAGTATAAACAATATTACCTCTTTCCTGACAATTCCTTGAAGAGGGAGCGTGATGTGAGCTCTGGTGTTCACACACGAGGTTGGAAGAGCAGCCTGCCCTGTCAGCAGCCAAAAGACAGAGGAAGTTTTTGTGGTTGACATTCAAGTAAACCTTTCCAGATTCTTTCCAACCTCAACAAAATCTAGGGATGAGTTCATGGTTCTGGTTTCTTCCTCTGCATTGACCAGCAGAGCAGATCACAGCCTGCAGCTGCTTGTGGCAGAAGACAAAACCAGAATGTTGAAAAATTGCTCTCTCTGGCAATTGTTTTCTCTGACTCCTTATTTGAAGTTCTTCTGCAGGCAAACCTTGCAAGAGACAAGTTCTTGGCAAAGTCTCATTTGAGAGATTTTTAATTATAGAGGCTAGGTTCAACGACTGCCTGTGATTCCTACACATGAACTTTCTACACGGGACTTTGCTTTTTTATTAAAATACTTACTTCTGCATGCAAAATGTGAAAAACAACCACTCTCGTGTGTTTGTCCAAATCAGTGGCAGAATTAAAGTTTACCTGTGCATCAGCTTGTGTCAGTGAGATGCAGGAAGAATCTTTTCCCTCATTTTACCCTCATTTCTTCCCTGTTGAGCAAGTTAGAGGTGATGGCTTTGCAGACTGCTCAACACAGATGATCCTTGCGTTGAGCAGATTTGCTGTGTCCTGGTACTTGTGCTTTCATATGGGTTGAAGACAAATGTATTGCTCTGAGTCTGTGCTTCCTCCTGAGCCTTGCTTACACTCTATCTTTGGACAATGACTCTCTCTGTGGGTACAATACCTTAGAGTCACTGCTCAGTGGAGTGATTATTCATGCAGGTTATAGATGAATATGTTATAATACATTCATAATATGTCATGAATATATATTAATAAATCAAACTGGGAGTGACATTGAGGCTTCTTCCACTGAGTAGGAATGGCCAAGCATTTGGGCAGCAAGGAGCATACGAAGAGGGAATCAATAAGTGTGCAATTAAAACCTGTCACCACTTCTTTTCTTCCAAGTGGGAATCAAGAAACTGCATAACCATCTGGTTCCTCCTCTCAGGACTGCAGACTGGTGGTGATGCATCAGATTTTTAATGGCTCCATCATTTTCCCCTTACTTTCTGAAAGGACTGGGGGCTATTTGCACGTGCAGTTGTGATTTCAGTTTCTCAACTACTCAGATTACATTTTTTCGATGAGAAATCGCTGTTACTGATTACACAGTGGTAACAGCTGAATTTTAGGCTTTAATCTTTCACCAACTGTGAAATTGACAGACACAAAAGTAGAATTTTGTTGTTAGCCTGTTTTTCTGACCTCATCTAGCTTCTTTCTGCTCCCGTTGAACTCAGCGGCACTACCAAGTTGACTTCAGTGTCGCGGGTCAGGGCTAGTTCTGGTACCAGACTGATGACCATGCATCCACTGCTTGTCAGCAGAGGCAGAGGCCATCTCCAAAGGCATGGCCTGGACACTTGTGGTAACTTGCCCTCCCTCAAGGCAGAACTCAGTTACACATTTAGCACTTTGAGCTGCTACACTCTTACAGTTTCTTTACCCCCAGAAAGCATCCTATAATCTCATTGTTACTAGCCATTAAATTTGTGCTCCATCCACACTAAAACAATAACAGTGAATTAACAGCCATTTTATGTTAGAATAAATGTCATGTTTGGCTTCTAGTTGCTTAACAGTGCTGTAAATTAATAGGATTTTACAAGTCCCGAGAAAGTAGAGCTTTACTTTTTTGTTTGCTAAGCAGCACTATAATGCCATAGAGCGTGCTTTGGGGAAACCAGCTAAGAGGTTATGAATGGCACCTGATGCACATTTGACTTAACAAGTGTCAACATTGATACTGATCAGTGCTATGTATTTATATATATATCTCTTGAAATTGTGTGAAGTGGCTATGGCATTATAGATCCATGACTTGATAATCCAACCTTGTTTGAATAAATGAAAAATGCTGTGGCATGTTACCTGTGGGAAGGGTTTGCAATTAAGAACCAAATATTAACATCTCTTTTTGTTACTGATATGTGCAGGAACGTTTGACTTAACCATAACATCTGTTATTTGGTCCAGACCTGCTTTGAGATAATTAAAATACTACTAAATGATTTAATTATTGGTTTCAGGGGCAAACCATGAGACACAGCTTAAAACTGTAAAAAAAACCACGATGGCTAGATGATTTAGTTAAGGCTGTGCAGAACACAGTACAAGACTGTGATTGTTCTTTTCCTTTTATTTTCTTTATTAATGTGTTGTTAAAAGAGAAGCATTAGTTTCAAATTGGGGCATTTTAATCTGATACTACTATCTATTAGATACTCAATACTGATGAAGTTTGGAGGCTGAGCCCATGCACCATGCTGGATAATGATGAGTTTTACAAATATCATATATTTAAAACTGTTGGATTAACAAGTCGTTTGGAACAAGCTTTTATGCTTGAAAATACTCTACTTTGCTTTCCATTTTTTCTTTTATCTGCTTTCTTTGCTCTTCCCCTTGGAGGCAGTGAAAGTGGTCGGAGCACTCCAAGCTTATCCATGTACTCAGACAGCAAATCTTCACCTTCTGTCTATCAGCAGGCTCCTAGGCATTTCCATATTCCAGGTAGGCATTCACTGCTTAGCTTTTGATCTTCAATTGCTGGCACCTCTATATTCTCTTCTTAATGTAATTTTTTTTTCTGCATTGATTTGTGAATTTTGAGCTGCAAGAAAAGAAAATGTCTGCTAAGTAAAAAACTGTTACTTATTAAAATTAATCTCAGAAATAAAGGACTTAGAGAGCTGTGAGCTTATGTGTGCATATATATATATGTATAAAAATGTGTTAGACAGGGCATGCATTGACAAATGTTATTAGGTCTACAAAGATGGTTATTTGTAGTGCCATGGCTGCATACGTCTCTGTGCAGCAGGGAAGGCTTGAAAGAGGCCTTTGGTGTAATTTATTATTATTTGTCTACTTTCTGAATTAATGAGACATATGAACCTAAGCTCCAGAACTCTGGGAATCTCGCTGCCGCTCTGCCTTTTCATATGTGTTATAATGTCTTTGAGTGCACATTCAGTCAAAAAGCATATTAAATGTGTGCCCACGTTGTTAGCTTTTTGACTGCTAAGCATAGCTACCTGCTCAGTGGATTGGTTTGTTTATGTTTAGCTTCTGGGAGATAATGTATTCCACACCATAATTAGAAATTGCATCTGCTCAGGTCTGTAGTGCTAAGTAAATCTGTGCAACGTGGTATGGAAACCCTGGACTGTGGCTCTGGAGGTGTAAAAACATTCCTTGAAGGCAAAATTATCTCTACAGCAGACAAATTAAAGGATTCCCTTTGAGAGTATTGGGCATTTCCAGTGTAAGCACCTTTAGCTCAACATGAACACATGGACAAATGCCTCTTCAGCCGTGACTGTTAGGATAGACTGTTGTAGCTGTGTACAAATTTCATCTTGGGTGGTGACAAGTGTAGCTGGTTTCTCTTTGTTTTCTATGTTAGTAGTGCAGATGTAGCCACCTACATTTCAGTAAATGGATGCCATTCAAGGTATCTTAAAGAACTTTGAGGTACTTAAGAGAGGATCCTGCTGCATATGTAGGTATAGCCAATGTTTTAAATATGTAAAGATACTGGATAAAGGTTTGTTCTCTTGTAATAACCAGTGCATGCCAAACCATAGAATGAATGTGCAGTCCTTGCTGAAGCGTTTGTATTTTTAGTGTTGTTGAGATGAGAGAAGCAGCATTGTCTGAACTGCTTGCTTACTCTGTCATTCTTTCCTTTCTCTTTCATCTTCCTCAGACACTGGCGTAAAAGATAACATCTATAGGAAACCTCCTATCTACAAACAGCATGGTACAGTCTGCTTTTCTCTGTTGCAGCTTTCTCTACATGTCTTTGGAAAGAAATGCATATTGGCTTCCAAATTAATTTGCTCTAGACTTTTTGTTATGTCTCTATAATCTCAACTAGAAAAGGAAAAACATGAAAATGATATAGCATTTTGTCTAACGTGCTGTCCAAGCGTTCAGTAAGTTCTCTATAACCTAGATAATATTTGGGTTTGTCTTAGTAATTCAGAGCTGATGGTCATTTCAAAGCAGATATCTTATTAATGGATTGATATAGAACATGTTGCAGGTTGGTCCCCTGGTGTTTTCGAGACCATGTGCTGGGGTATCTAGTTTTTGTAAATACTTCTCTGGTTTACATAGGAAAAAATGTTCATTGATAAGTGGTGTATATAACATACCAGCTGTTCATCTGCAAGTTCTTCAACTAAAATATCAAGAGCAAACGTATACATACTGTGGCAGTTAGGAACAAATTTGGCACGCTGTGAGCTAAGGCACTTTGGGGATGAAAGCATGTGTCTTTGGTGACTTCCCATCTTGTATGCAAGAGTGCGAAACCTCCCATACTCTCTCTGT
Organism: Phoeniculus purpureus; assembly: GCA_028565055.1. Classification (NCBI taxonomy): domain Eukaryota; kingdom Metazoa; phylum Chordata; class Aves; order Bucerotiformes; family Phoeniculidae; genus Phoeniculus; species Phoeniculus purpureus. The sequence goes on along the minus strand of JAOXOE010037184.1, from coordinate 12,523 downwards.
TCTGCCATACTTTGGCTTTAGCTTACAGCTGATCCTTTCCCTCAGTGAACAGTTAGGGAGCTGCAGACAGTCTTCATGGTCAGAATAAGGAATATACATTTTACATATGTAATAGGGGTAATAGGGGACATTAACTAATATTAAAATGCTTAATTACTCTAGCTTTTTCAATTATGCATGTATGCAGTTATTTTAATACTATCTGCTGTGGAAAACAACTGTTATTTCTGTTTTGGATGAAGTTCTAGTTGGGATCTAACACAGCAATAGAGGAAAGGAAATTGTGATGTCTTCCAACTGAGAGAATCGGGCTGTAGCGTTCACTTACCTGGTGCTTTGTGCTAAAGTCACTGCACTCTCAAATCATCCAGACTTACGTCATCCCTGTGGTTTTTCTTTGGTTTTTAGCAAAGTCAGACTTGCTGAGCATTTTGGTGCACTTTAGCTGTTGGTCTTTGAGAGATATTTTCTGCTCATGATACCCTAATCGTTGACAAACTAGTGTCACCCCTCTGCAAAAATACAGCATCCGTTTGGTTAAGTGCTTGATTGAACGTTACCTGCCAACCTTATCGTTTGCCCAAGCTCTCTAATTCCTTCTTTTCTTTAGCTATACTAATTATTTGAGACAGCTACTCAGGCTGAGCAAAAAAAAAGGCTATTGACAGGGAAAAAGTTCCTTGTTGTACTGGTGTTTGGAAAGATTGTGAGCAAGTGTAAAGTTACAGTAATGTGGTGTAAATCAGCATCGCTCCGCTGATTAACATGAGCTGATGATTTGGCTCAGATATCCCATATCCTTACTATCCCAAACAGATATTTTTAATTTGCAAAGGGAATACTAAGCAGCAGCAGCAGCATTTTTACTGCCAGGCATTTTTATATCAATTTTCCAGACGTCAGACAGGCAGTCAAAGTCTGGATTATGTCAATTGTGTTGTTGGGTTGTTACTCACAGTCACTGAAGTAAGCAGAGAATTAAATTATGAAGTCATCAATCTCTATAGGTTGTCAAGGATATATGTTTTAAAGTTGTTTTATAGATTATAGATGTTCTGAAAGGCTATTTTGAAAATACAGGCTCTGTATCCACTGAAGAGCAAAAATTAATTCTAAAAGCAAAAAAAAAATAGATATACTTTCCTTACAATAAAAAAAAATTGAAATAAATAAAACAGAATTTACCTTTTGTTCTGGAAGTACTCCTGGCTGAAGTATGACTGCACAAGCAGCTGATGATTCAGCTCCTAAAGCTCACAGAACGCTGAATGAGTACATGCTGGAAAGGAGCCAGAGAACATTCCTTCATTGAAGAGACAGAGTTTGAACAAACAAGCACAAAAATGTTCTTTAAAACAAAAAGTGCAAGAAGCCCTTCCAAAACATTTGGCTTTAAAAGGTTTCAGTTACAGCACTGCCCGGCAGATTTGCTGTAGTTACAGCTTCTGTGTTTCTAGTATAAACATGCAAGTTCAGAATGAAAAAAGGTGGTGGAAAAATGAGGTAGATGAGAGATCAGGCTGAGTGGTGGGGTTGGGGTGTGGAAAGTGTGGTAACCTGCATTTATCTTTCAGAAATATTTGAACATTGTTGAACTTATTGATAAATGAATCGGTTTGGCAAACCAATCTGTATAAAACATGGAGTTCACTGTGGGATGCACAGCAGAACCAAGTGGTGCTAAAACTAACGGTCTCTACTGATGAAATTCAAGCCCCTTGGCTTTATCTGCCAGCAATTTGTTGTATAAAGCCCTCTCAGGAGCTTGGAAGAGGCAGGCGTTCATGGCCCCTTTGGTTTTGGTTGTGCTGCTCCACATCTCTATACAATCAGATGCTCTGAATAGCGCCTTAGGTTAAACCTGCCCTTGTTTTGTTCACCTAGATTTTCACCTCTAACCCATAGACATTTTTTCCTTTCAGCAATTAGTCATTTTTTAACTATCACCTTCTCAACAAAACCAGTTAAGTTCTGAGCTGTGTGATGGCACCAGAGAATGAAACAGAATAGCACTGAAATGCAGCGGTGGCCTTTTGCCTGTGTCGTACAGATGCTCAGCAGATCCTCTGCACACACGCTGGCTGGGCAATGGAGCGTTGCTGGGGGTGTTGTGGCACTTGTAACGGTGCAACTTAATCTCCTCCCCACCTCTGTCTCTGATAATGACACCTGAGCCTTAACTTTTGCATTTTGGTACTACTTTTTGTTGCAAATAGTTGTGTTTTCTGGCTCCTCTGTGTTGCTCTTTACGCTGGCATTGCAGAAAACCCACTTGCTCTGATGACCTTTCAAGGGCTTAAAATTATGCTAGATCATCTCCAGGTTTGTACCATCGGTATTTCTCCAAAACAACAGGGTGATGTAAAGGCAAGTTGGACTTGAACTTGGGAAATGTCTCTGAAATTGTGTGAAAATTGGCACAAATTCTTTCTGTAAGATTCTGAGGTGTAACTCAGAATCTGAATAATACGGGATGTGAAAGACAAGGAGAAACACGTGTGACTGTTGGAAACTGTCTGATGAGTAGCGTTTAGGTTTTCATTCAGTTTTTAGTTTTCTTGTCAGCAAGTTGGAAAGTTACAGAAAAAAAAACCCCAAACAGACACGTAGCACTAATATTTCTTTGTTAAAAGGCTCTTTAAGTGGACAATATTGTCAGAAAAGTGGTTGGTCAAAGAATTATGGATTTTAGAGGCTGACTCAGCCTCTCTTGTGGACTTCATGAAGAGGTTTATGTGGTGAATACCCACATAACTGTGTGGACTTTCATGGCCATGGTAAAACAGAAGAGTGGCACAGGTGACTTACACTGTGTGCAGTGACGGTATAAATCTGTCCCTAGGTTATGATGTCAATTTTTTCCCACCAATCATTCCCCAACAGTAGTTAGGTTTGAAGTCCAGCAGAAACACATTGTCTGAATGCTCTGTGTTGTATTAGTATTACTGTAATCATTTCAAAGTTATTTTAAATAATTCTGTGAAAACATAGACCCTGGGGTAGGGTTGGTGAGGTTTTTCCCTTTTAAAAATATTTGGAACAGACTCAGACTCAGGAGATACCATTTGTTTCAATTTTTAAAAGTAACTTCATCTTCCAGCAGCAAGAAGATCAGAAGGGGAGGATGGAAGCTTGGACCAGGACAATAAGAAGGTAGTGACCAAGAAGAACTGAAAGCAGGAGTTTATTGGTCTTTCTTAAAGCAATTGTTTTTTGAAATATGTTCATATAGAAATATGTCCTTTCACATAATGGAAATCATCATTGCTACTTTCAGGTCTTTCCAGGAAAATATAGAAGCACTCGTCTCTCACCCATAGAAGTACCAGAAGAGATGGATGCTTCTGTGTTTTCCTGGAAAGACCTAAAAGTAGCAATGGCTCTAAACCAAAGGGTTTAGACTCTACATTCTACATTACAGAAAGAGATAGAATACGGAGATTGAGAGTAATAAGCTCATGGATTTTCACCCAGTCTCAGTGTATACGTTGGTGATTCAGCTGAGCCTGTGGACTTTCAATTAGGATGCATATTAAAGTGCAAGAAAAATTTTAACAGCAGATTAACTCTAAGAAAATGACATGGCACATCTTCTAAAGTGGAGTGCAGTGGGCAGCTTACTTAACAAAGAAGCTATGCTTAGTCCAGCTGGAGTTGCCATTGTTGGCAGCTATGATGTCTAAGTCGTGATATTGTCAAACTTGTAATTTGATAAAGGGTGATACAGGTTGCAATGAGCATAAACCTACTATCAGTTCACAAGACTTCCCAGACAGGTGAAGCAAAACTTCTTTCAGATCAAAGACTGAGTCTTGTAACAGGCTTTTACTTTCTCCAGCTGAAGACGAGTTGGCTTATTCTGAAAGGCGATATGGAGACCAGAACTAATTCTCCGGATTCAGACACGCGGTCCCTGTCTCTTACTTCTGCAACTGACAGAGAAAACTTCCCGAGGGCACAGGAGGGCATGACTGCTGGCTACTCCAGTGAGTACCACACCCCCTCACTGTGAGTAGTAGGAATGTGGCAAAGAAAGGTGGCTCTGCTGTAGCCACATAGCCCTCTAGTTGGCTTTATGCTTCATTCCTCTATCATAATTACACCTATTTTTCACTTTGTTTGTTAGAGCTTGTAAGTGTTCATTGTCTTCAGACTTCCATACCAAAACCATCTATAGTTCCATGTTACTGGAAGCAGCAGCATGGGCTTTCGTGAAGAAACCGTATTGTCTGTTTGGAGAGTAAAGCTTCCTCCCTAACACACAAAAGTGCCTACTTATACCATCTATTTAAAATAGATGGGATGGTAGTATCGGACAGAGGATTGACTTGTGCTTGTTACTCCTTGGTACAGCATAGTTTGTATACTGGTAGAGCTGTTTTCTCTGAATTGTGGCAAACAGAAGGAGCACTTTGCTCCAAAGATTAACTTAGAATAGGCATGTTTTATTATTGCTCACAGCTATACCTGCAAGTTCACAGAAATCTTCCAGGTGGAATAACAGGGTGATTTTTTTTTACTAAATACTGGTCTGGGTACCACATGTCTGTGCTAGCTGACAGTACCAAAAGCATGTTCTACGCATTTCTTATTCCAGTTTTCAGCAAGTCAGAAGGTGAAAGTCATCAGAACTGGGTCTGAAATTTACTTCTAAATTACATCAATGCCAAAAAGTAGGTTAAATGACTTTTAACAGATTCATCTTCCTGCCTACTCCATGCATCAGGAGCAGGTCATCTAGGGTAAACAAGCTGGGGAAGCAGTTTTCCAAAAGAATGCATCTTATGTGAAGCATGTCTGGTGGCAGGGTTGGGATTTCAGGCTTGTGGGCATTTTGGTTATGTGATAGCTGGCTCCGTGAACGTATATGAAGGAAATTGCAGCTTAGCTGTGCAAGGAAGAGGAAAAACAGATGTCTGTCACAAGGCTGTAATGAGGTAAAGTAGAAAAGTTATTTTGGATCATTAGCCTCTCTGGTCTAACTCAAAGGAATTTGATTCCTTAGTCCTCACCTGACATCACGTACATGTGCCCAGATGTGTTATAGGATTCCCTGTGCAGGAGAAACCAAGTCTGACCCCTCACACACTTAACATCTCTAAGTCCTTGCCCTGAAATGAACACCTAAGCCTTGCATTGTATTGCTGTTTGGGGTTTGGACTAGATGACCTTTAAATGTTCTTTCTAACCCAAAACATTCTGTGATTCGCATGTTGGATAAGTTTTTTGGGGTTGATCTGATGCTTCTCTACATATACATTGAGAGAATAGTCTGTGTGTGCAAGTTTTAATTAATAAGAAGTGTGTAGCATACCAAGAACTGTTTTATAAAGAAATAGCTTAATGCATAAGTTTTCTCCATGAGAATGTTGTTATACCTGTCACTCTTTTATACCAGCATTCCTTTTATGTTGATTATCTTGATGGGGATCTTTAAAATTAGAAAGCAGAGGATGGTTCACAGGGGTCAAGGTCACCCCTATGCCAATGCAAAGTGAGTTGCATATTCCCTTCTCCATTGTGTTTTGTCATGAAAGTTGGCCCTTTTACTCAATTAGCAGCTACAAAGAAATTACATTGAGGAACTTTTCTTTTCCTGATGTTTACTTCTATTTTTTTCACTTTCTATATGATTTTATTGATTCACCTGTCTGTTTCAATACTCCTAAACATCCTGACTATTTCTTCTTATGGTGGGTTCAAGACCACAATTAAAGATAAGGAAAAACAAAGCAGTTAGGTCTCGATGAGATCTCAAGTCTTTCTGCTTTCTTCAGCTAAGCACGAAGGAATTCTCCCCAACACCAAGCACCCCCCATCTTTTCTCAGTGGTAGAAGTGACCAACAGTCTCTCTTCCTGCTGATCAGGTCTCTCTAAAATGGTGGCGGCTGCATGGCCCTGGCCACGTGCGGGACCCAAGATGGAGACCGACCTCACGACTGCGTCAGCAGGGCCACCCCCCCACCTCTGCACGTGGCCGAGAGGGTTTTGCAAGACCCTCTCCTCTCCTCTTTCTCTCCTCCTGTCTCAGCTCCAGGAGGAAGAAAGAGGAGTTCCTTAGCTCACCGCAAGGCTCCGTGGGGTGGTGGTGGTAGATCTGCATCAAAGTCTTGCTTCTCCGGTCCAAGCTTGTCCCTGCCGCACCAGGTTTGGTGCTGCACGGGGCCATCCTCCTCCACCCTGCAGGAGCAGAGCAGACCCAGTGAACCCCCTCTGTCCCATTTTCCAACAGGGAAAACGGGGAAGAGAGCCGCTGGAAGCCATCTCACCCCTCCCAGAACTGCTCCGGGAAGGGGGGTGGGGGTTAGCATGGGGCTACAGCCTCCATGCTGTAGAAGCAAAAAGAAGCAGGACCAAGATCACTGTCCCCTTTTTATCTGCTCACCTAGCAACACCCCTTAAAGGCAGGTACTTGGGACAGTGTCACCTCCCTCCAGGACAGGTCACTGTCCTTTCTTTTCCTTCATGGAAGCACAAATCTGTACATCTGAAAATTCTGGTAATTTTCAAACTGCAACACTTCTCTACTTAGTGTTTGTCTTTTTTGGTTCTGAATAGTTGTAGTCGGTCATGTGCACCACTGGCCATGGAAGAAAAGCTTCGCTGTGTCTTGCACTTACGATTGAGAACTCTTCCATTCAGCCCCAACCCACTGGCATAGCCCCAGCTTTGGTGCTAAGTGGCTACGTGCAGAGAGAAGGGGGTTAGAGGCATCAGATTGCAAATCTTTGGTGATGTGTCCAAACATGCTGCATATAATGACCAGTGTTCACCTGTCCAGCCTTTGAGGAACCAGATAAGGGCTACTCTCTTCTGTAAGGTATTTAGTCACATTGCATTAGACCTGTACCTAGAACAACACATCAGTAGGAGGCTTGTGTAATTAGCAGGCACTTCATTAGAGTGGAGCTTGCATCTCACAAAGTCATCATGGCTGGAAAGGACCTCCAGGGTCATCAAGTCCAACCTTTATCCTATTATCTAACGGCTAGACCATATCTTTAAGCTCCCTGTCCTCCTTACATCCACCTGTGTATGTGTGTCTTGCTTCTGTATCCGCAGAAGACTGACTGTTAGCTGTGTAGTAGCATAATTCATTATTGGTGTAGCCTGCGCAGTTCACGAGTCCCTGATGTGCTGAGGTGGAGCTTCACAATATCCGAGTGCACATCACACTAGAAAAATCAGGGACTGATCCATGCAGGGAGTATCTGATGTTCAGACAGTGACTACTTCAAGTGCAGTTAAACGTATCTTGGCCAGTCACTCCAAAAAATTCACTGTATCAGTACAGCTGCAGCTGGATGTCACCATGAGCACTCTGCGTTTGTTAGATTCTTCCTAGATATTAAAAAAAGGCAAAATAAAACATGTTTTAATCTGTGTAACTGGGCTCATGGGAACCATAAGCTAGGTGAAACACAGTTCTGCTGAAGGCTTTACTTACCTCTTGGCTAGTTTCCAGCCGGCCACACGATGTCGCCTGTGCCCACCAATCTGGCTCCATCCCGACAGCCTGGGCAGCTCCTTGGCTACTGCGGTCTGAGCTGGATCAGGTTTGATTTAAAAGTGATCTTTACCTAATTGGTAAGTGAGCAGTACTATTTGGCGATCGAACAAAACTGTGTCAGCCATCCTCTCTGTAAGACAAGCAGCCGAGAAACGGAGCTTTGTGTAGATATTCAACGTGGGCATCTTTTCCAGGCAGGACCAGTGATGATCGCTTCCCTGCGGATCCATTCTGGCTCACAGCTATTGTACTCGTTGCCCTCTGGTGGTGTTAGTTTCCGAACTGGAACAGCCAAGTGATCCATTTGACTCCATCACTACATCCCTGTATCAGATGTGCAAAGTCCCTGCAGAACTGAAAGACAAAACTTCTGCTCCAAGTTTACACCTCTCCTCAGATATGTTTCTTATGTTCTGAAGCGCCTCTTGCTTTCGTAGCTTTGCTTCATTTTGCTAGCTTAAATAAGTCAAGTTTATCAAGCGTTCTTTCCTGCCCTGAGCTTTCATTGCCCCAGCTATCCTTAGGCCACTGATATGCTGGGGTTAATTTAACCCACTTAATTTAGCGCTGATGAGCTAGAACATCGTGAAGGATTCCTCCAGGATCTGCTGTTACTACCTGAAAATACTGTTGTTTCTGTATATTTTTATGTATCAGGAAAGACATTTGCTGTTTTATTTTATTTTTTTTTTCCACACGTATTTCCCAGTTCACAGAACCACAGAACACCAGGGATTGGAAGGGACCTCAAAAGATCATCTAGTCCAATCCCCCTGACACAGCAGGATCACACAGAACAAGTCCAAGGGGGTTTTAAACGTCTCCAGAGTAGGAGACTCCACAACCCCCCTGGGCAGCCTGTTCCAGGGCTCTGTCACCCTCACTGTGGAGAAGTTCCTTCTGATTTATACAGAACCTCCTGTTTTCCAGCTCACACCCATAACTCACAGAACCACAGAACATTAGGGATTGGAAGGGGCCACAAAAGACCATCCAGTCCAATCCCCCTGCCACAGCAGGACATAGCACATTAAATGAGATCCACTTACGTAGTGCAGAAGTAATTTCTCTTAACAACTAAAGCTACCAAGCAGCTCTGGCATTTTGTTTTTAACTTGTGTCTAACCAATCAAAATCTACATGAATATAATTTATGTTACGTTTATTCCAGTGGTTTTGTTCAGTCTTTCCTTAAGTTTTCTGTTGGAAGCAAACTGACAGCTTCTTGTTATCTATAAAAACTGTAGTTGCTGTTCTTCGATGGTAAGAAGTATTGGGCTTGCAATTCGATGGGAGCTTGTTGCTCTCTGTTTAAGTACATGAAGTGCTTGGAAGTCTTTTTCCATCACAACTGTGATTCATTGGCTTACCCATATTCCATTAGCTTTCCCTCCCTGCTCAGTACTTGACCTTTTGTTCCTAAAAACAGAGGTGAAGTACTCCTTTAGTGCTGGAGCTCTCTCTAGGTTACCTTTCACCTCTGCTGTGTACTGGCATGGTCTAACTACCAATGATCACATTTCTTCTTTCTCTGTACTCTTTTTATTTGGATAGCTGGAGAACCTTTCACTGTTTGTTTTAATATCATTTTCAGTGTTTAACTCAGCTTGAATTCTGGCAGTTCTCACTTAATCTCAGCACATCATGAGCAGTTTGCTGATCCATCTTTTGTTTTTTCTTTCTGTGTGCATATTCCTAATCATTTTAGTGTATTTATTAATCCAGTGGGGTCTGGATTCCCTTCCTGCATTCCCCTTTGGACACAGTTTGCTAACATTTTTGACAGAAAGAAGCATTGTACATTCAGTTCTTTGAGCTAACTGATTTCTGTAGCATCAATTCATCAAAGTTTCCTGTACTGGAATCAAGAATGTTTATTACAGATGCATCTGTTCATCTTCTGTTTCATTTAAGCTGATCCAGCTTGTCACTTCTATACAGCGTAATTTTTATTAACCAAAAACTAATCTGAAACACTTTATGTCCTTCCACTGACAAATGGAACGTGCAAACTTTCTTCCTAGGATCTCAGTGTTAAAAGCAAGGCTCTTCATAGAGACTGCACGTTTTGATCTCCATGTTACATCGGGTTTGCTCATGGTAACACCACTTTGCCAAGTCTGTCTTAAAACTTTCTTTCTTGTTGCCATATCTTCATTTATGCTTTTACTCCACTTGAAGCAGCAGAAGTTTTAAAGAAAACAAAGAAATGGTGTGGGTTTTTTTAAGTGGTACGATACCCATCCTTCTGTTTTAAGAAACAAAACCCAACCCAGACCACATAAAGCATGGTAAGAAGTGATGTAATGCTAAAGTGATAGTACCTCTAGTCCTGTTTTCAAGTCATGGTTTAACACCCAGTTTGGAAGGCAGAGATTTCACAAGCTCTCAAATCTGCTTTGCATCACATAGCGGCATAAGGCTTCTGTAACTTGAGTCCCACAACCCCTCATGTCATGCTTGGTAAGGTGAGTGCACCCTGCATTGCGGGTATTTATAGGCATTGTCACACACGTTGACGTACATTAAATATCGAGAAAAGATGATCATTGCTAAGTTATCATAGAATCGTTAGGGATTGGAAAGATCTTCTAGTCCAACCCCCCTGCCACAGCAGGATCACATAGACCAAGTTGCACAGGAACATATCCAGATGGGTTTTAAACTTCTCCAAAGAAGGAGACTCCACAACCCTACTGGACAGCCTGTTCCAGTGCTCTGTCACTCTCACCATGAAGAAGTTCCTTCTGATATTTATATGGAACCTCCTATGTTCCTCCTTACACCCACTGCCCCTCATCCTAGCACTAGATGACACAGCAAAGACCCTGGCTCCATCCTCCTGACACCCACCCTTCACATATTTATAGACATTAATGAGGTCACTCCTCAGTCTCCTCCAAACTAAAGAGACCCAGTTGCCTCAGCCTCTCCTCATAAGGGCCCAGAGAATAAATCTTAGGAGATGAGAGTTGGGGCTGTTTAGTTTGAGGAAGAGGAGGCTTAGGGGAGACCTCATTCCTCTCTACAACTATCTGAAAATACATTATAGAGGTATTGGTGCTGGTCTCTTCTCACAGAATCATTAGGGATCAGAAGGGGCCTCAAAAGATCATCTAGTCCAATCCCCCTGCCACAGCAGGATCACCTAGACCAAGTCACACAGGAACACATCCAGGTAGTTTTGAAAGTCTCCAGAGAAGGAGACTCCACAGTAGTTAGTGACAGAATCAGGAGAATGGTTTCAAGCTCCAACAGAGTAGGCTAGATTGGACAACAGGAAAAAATTCTTCGTGGAGAGAGTGGTCAGGCACTGGAGTGGGCTGCCCAGGGTGGTGGTTGAGTCACCATCCCTGGATGAGTTTAAAAGATTGGGGGATCTGGTTTAGGGGTGAACTTGTAGAGTAGGGTTGATGGTTGAACTTGATGATACCAAAGGTCTTTTCCAACCTGAATGATTCTGTGAACATCAGAACTTTAGCTGATAACCATCCAGGTCTCTGTTCCTGCTTTCTGCGGAGCAGTGCAGAGCAGACTGTGCGCCTGCATCTCAGTCTGACTTTTTAGTGACTATTCACGGAGTGCTGCTTCCTGGAGCCTTGCCAGGACTTGCTGATGGTCTGTGATGCCGCTTTTAACTCAAGTGGCACTTGGTATTCTGGTGCTGTGCTACCTTTTATAAACTGCGAGATGATTATAGGTGATGTAGTATTTATGACAAACTGTAGAATGAGGATCTCAAGGCAAAGTGTGGACTTTTGTGTGTGATTCTTCACTTGCTTGTTTTCAGAATCCGTTTGCAAAAAGAAATCGAATGTGTTGGTGATGCTGATGCCTGGAAAACTGATCGTGTGAGGGTTATGAATTCAAACAATCCGAAGTATATCCTGAGAAATTATATTGCCCAGAACGCCATAGAAGCAGCTGAAAAGGGGGATTTCTCAGAGGTACGTTACTGCTGACTACTTACTGGCTCTCTAGGTCTGTGTGGACGTGTAGTGAGGCTGCTGCTGACTGACTGACAGTGTGCCAGGCAACATTCATTCTGCCATCCTGGGCAGTAATGGGGTTGGGAGTTCCCTGTTCTGAAGGCCCAAATTGTTTTTGAGGGAGCTGTAATTTGTGTGGCTGCAGATTAGAGAAAGAAATAGAAAATCCTAGTCTGGACCTCACCAGCTTTTGTAGGCTGATCCCAAGGTGAGATGCCCCTGCTTTAATGTCTTCAGACTGGTGTTTACCTTGGAAGGTGTAGAGGCATACTAGCAGAACTTGGGAGTAGAATAGCTAAGGGTTTAGTGGCCTTCTCCTTGAGGTTACTACAGGACACAAGTGTAGTTGATGAGTCAGCAGGAATGAGGAACTTTGGAGAAATCGAAACTAAGGTCTGAAAAACAGGATGCCTGCGCTGATAAAGTACGCCAATCGCACGTTAGTATAGGACGTGTGAAAAGTGCCTTTATCCAGTCCAAACATGCATGATCAGTGCGTGCTGTTACATCAGCCCTGTTATAGTGTATATCAGCCTTCTGTCTGGAGCATTAAAGGGTCGACTTTCACACGTCATATTGGTGTCTTGTCGTCACGAAATGCTACAGGGAGGCAGCTGGGGGTTAATTTATACTTGTTTTGTGCTGTTTTAAGTGCTACCTTCTGAAACTCACAGCTTCCATCTGTGGAATTCAGCATGTGGATTGTTACCTGCAGAATATTGAGAGAATTAATTTAATGTTGAGAAACAGTGTAAGACCTTGTGTTTGGTACTTGCACTCCAAGTTATTTGAGTTCTATACAGATACAAACTCAGCTAGTTACGATTTTACAGAGCCCATTTGATCTGTGCTGTGTTCATCTGTTTAGTATGTGACTTGTCTGGAGCTTGAGTACTGTGTCCAGTTCTAGGCCCCTCAATTTAGGAACGACATTGAGGTGCTTGAACGTGTCCAGAGAAGGGCAACGAGGCTGGTGAGAGGCCTTGAGCACAAGCCCTATGAGGAGAGGCTGAGGGAGCTGGG
>JAOXOE010037139.1:0-42706 GCA_028565055.1 Phoeniculus purpureus | reverse complement strand
CCTGTGTGACTTGGTCTAGGTGATCCTGCTGTGGCAGGGGGATTGGACTAGATGACCTTTCGAGGTCCCTTCCAATCTCTGACATTCCGTGGTTCTGTGGTAGTTCACAACATTAAGATGCAATTTACTTTGATGTGTTAAGGTGGATTTGTTCCATTTTCTAGCAGACTCCTCACTGCTCCCCATTTCCCAACTTACTGTGGATCTGTAATCCCAGGAGTAGAAACTCTGTCACATTTCTGCTGCAACGTGCACCATTACCTTCATAAAAGGCACGTTAAAGCAACTTCTCTGCAGTGGTAATGTATGGAACTTACATTTTAAATTGAAATTAGATTGCATATCCTAGGGGAAAGCCCACAGGATAACAAATAAGTACAAAATAGAACCTTAGATATAAATTATTCAGGGAGCTTTGTCACACTGTAATATACCAACTTCAGTCTTACACAGCCTGCTTAGCTGTGGTTGAAAAATGATGGTGTCAGAAAAATCACAGCTTAGAGAGAGGCAGATCTATATACTCTGGGTTTTAAGGAAGCTGCTATTTAACAGTTAATATTAAACCATCCTGTGCTGGCTTAGTGGCAGCAGCAGAGCAATTCCCGGGCAGCTGGTCCAAGGTAAACACATCATGGTGGCCAGGCACAGTTCTCACTCCATCTCACTGCTCTCATGGAAGGTGGTGCCTAAAGCAGCAATTCTGTCACAGCCACAGAATTCAGTTTGCCTGCACTGCTGGGAAGCTTTGAAGTGCTCTGCCCTAAACAATTCGTTAGACAGGAACAAGTGAGCTAAGAGCATGAGACATGCTCTTGCACCCAGGTCTGCACGCTCCTGTGGCCAGTAGCAAGGAGAGTGTATGTTTAAGGAAATCATGTGAGCAGGGTCATTTTCTGTGGCTATTACCTTTGCACTCTGCCTGCATTCACAATCACTCCATCACGGATGTTCAAGGGCACACTGAACCATTTAGGTTGGAAAAGAGTTCTGAGATCAGCGAGTCCAACCACTAACCCAACTGTATCAAGCTCACTGGTAAACCAAGTCCCTAAGCTCCGTATCTACTGTCTCTTGTTCTCTTTCGACTCTTAGTATTCAGGTCTGTTGCCTATGAATGCCTGTCATACGTTTTTGAATACACTTGTACTGCCTGTCAGCCCAGCCTTTCGTGGCAACACATTCTGGAAGCTCCCCACATGCTGTGCAGAAGCAGGCTTACTTTTATCTGTCTTACCACAGATCTCCTAGCAGTAGCAACGAATATTGCAGATTATGTTAAGCAACACTTCTGCATATTATAACCTCATTACAAGCTACAACCTGCTTGTGCTTAGTAGACCTTTCTCTCTCCCCCCCTCGCTCTGTTTATTTCAAGATGCTGCCTTCTGAGGTCATCAGCAAAGGAAAGAAAACAACTTGGAAGAAGAAAAGGGTGAAGGTTTAACGTGCTAAAACACCCAGTGAATATGTACACTCCTAATATTGCACATTCTTCTCCATTTCACACACCTTTGAAATGACAGAATTTCATGCTTTCCTTCACATGCCATAGAGTTACCACAGTGCTGTCTATTACTGAGTGGACTACAGCCAACGGGCTATTCCTGTGCCTTGCATTTCTATTTACTTCAGGTTGAATCATACCAGTTTAATCCCCATTTTTCTCAGGCAGTCCTGAAAACACCTTACTGGGAGCACGACAGTCAGATTGAGCGCTGTGGCCACTGATGCAATTGCACACTACAACCATCACACATCTCACGGCACAGACAAGCTCACTGACCTGCTCTGTTCTAACAGGAACATGCAGCTGATGTATGTTCATCGTACTTATGCAGTCACCCACAAAAACCCAGGCATGTCCTCCCTTTTTCTTTAGCCCACCCATCTCGGATGACAAGTGCTTCACGATATCCCCGGTGTAATCCCACCCATGTGGATGTGTTCAAGTGGAAATGAGCTGCGCTATCACTGAGACCCTTCACTGGGTTGATGGAGGTAGCAGAGCTGAAGTACCAAGATGCTCTTTTCTTCCCAAAAGCACAACTCTGCATCTGGCTTACCTATTCTAATTTACTCCCAGTGTGATGCCTTTTAAAACAAAAACAAACAAATTAAGCATGCTGTACTGAAGAATTTCTTCCCAAGACACAGCCCATACTTTTTCTTTGGCTGGGATGTTTGGCTTACACTGATTTGGCTTTGGGTGCAGCTGCCCACAGGGGCACAACCAGCACTGTGTTAAGCCAGGGATACTAACCACAAGAACACTAGAATTTTTTAATTATAAACAGTGACTTCTCTGCCAGACACACAAAAGTAATTTGAATTCCATACACTTGCTGACGAGCTGCTAAATGCTACTACGTTTTGGTATAGTTCATGCTTAATCCTAGGAGACAGGCACAGAAGCTTCCACTAAGAGAACTGCAAAAAGAACAGGGTTTTTTGGTACAAATAGATGATTGTATTAATTGTCCTCCTGTTAGCCTCAAAATGTGACATAAAAAGAAACAGAATCCAGTATTCCTTCACAGTCAAACTTAAATGGGACTGCAGTGAGGTGTGGTGTTCCAAGATGATGCAAGTTTTATATTACAGAACTGCTCTGCAAGTAACTTAACAAAGAATCTGAAAATAAAGCAGAATTGGTTTTTAATCCTGAGGCTAAGAAAACTTTTCTTCCAAAGCAAGTCAGAGAGAAAGCTAAGGGCAAACTAGAATGTGCTGGAAAAGAGAAAGTTTTAAAACACACAGTCAAGTTTGATTACAAAAAAAACCCACCTAGGCACAGACTTACCTTTTAATGAAATGTTTACTTAACTTGAAGGTCAACAGGTAAAATTGTTATCCTCAGTAATATTTTTTTTTATATTCCAAGTCTACAAAATTAAACCACAGTATCTTTTAAAACAACTTTGTTGATTTTCCACTGAGGGATGACCCCATTAATGTTGATAAATATGGAGAGGGCAGGTGTCAGGAGGATGGAGCCAGGCTCTGCTCAGAGGCATCTGGTGATAGGATAAGGGGCAACAGGTGTGAGCTGGAACATAGGAGGCTCCACACCAATATGAGAAGGAACTTCTTCCCAGTGAGGGTGACAGAGCCCTGGAAGGGG
Source organism: Phoeniculus purpureus (assembly GCA_028565055.1). Lineage (NCBI taxonomy): Eukaryota > Metazoa > Chordata > Aves > Bucerotiformes > Phoeniculidae > Phoeniculus > Phoeniculus purpureus. The sequence continues at coordinate 39,582 of JAOXOE010037139.1, read as the reverse complement.
CTGCCCAGAGGAGTTGTGGAGTCTCCTTCTCTGGAGACATTTAAAACCCGCCTGGCCATGTTCCTGTGTGACTGGATCTAGGGGGAGCCTGCTATGTCAGGTGGATTGAACTGGATGATCTTTCAAGGTCCCTTCCAATCCCTAATGTTCCGTGATTCCGTGAACACTCACTGCATCTGGAGTCCAGAATTCAAATTCACTTTTCTATTTTCCTTTTGGATTTATTGAGAAAAATCCCCCCTCCAGTAGAATCTATCAGTTGTGGATATTAAGTGGGTTGCAGACAGCTCTGACCTTGAAGACCTACAGCTATGCCTTTGAAATGAAGGCAATCTTTAAGCAAACTGATGCACCAGAGAGGGAGCCTGATACAACTCTGTATTTTTACTAATAGTTCATTAAACTACTAACAACTACTAACCAAAAATAGCACATAGAAATTTACTGGTGTAGACAAGAGACCCTATAAAAAGGAGCTTGCTGTAAGTTGAAGATGATGGAAAATGGGTTAGGTAAGTTGCCAAATGGTTGGAATTTAACGGGATGGATAAAAACCATAATTAAAGCAGTACTGGCTTGCGTGGGAATATTTTTATGCATTATTGTATGTATACCATGTTTTATGCAATGTGTTCAGCATTTCATTGACAGGTCTGTGAAAGCCATACTTGTTATTAATACAAAAGGGGGAATTGTGGCACAGAATGCAACCGCAGGGCCAAACATCTCAGGTAAGGAATGTGGCTAGCTGGTGACAGAACCAAGTGTCATGGTAACAAGATGACAGAGAAGGCCACAAGTGAAAATTAGAATATGGGAACTGCTAGCACCCAGGTGTAGGGGGTTGGGAAAGAGTGCCAAAGTATGTGAACTCTGCTTGCTCGCCGATTGGTCTCGCAGATGCGGAATAGTATAAAAAGACACCAAGGGGTTCTGTCCAATAAGCAAAAGACACATATGTAGAAGCATGAAGAAAAGAGAATGAGGTAATAAAAAGAAGCTTGCTTTGCTTTGTTTAAAGTAGGCTGAAAACAAACACTGTGTCATGCATCTGTCCATCCAGCTTTGCACCCACCACCAGTGACACTCAAAACTTTTCACTCATCTTCACGTTGTTTCATGAAGTTGCTCTTTCTAGCTAAGGAACTCAGTATCCTACTTCCTATGTAACATCTTGTTGCTGTGATTTATTATTCATCCCAAACTTTACAGTAAGTTGCCATTATTATTTGAATTTTCTTCCTGCAATTCTTATTCATGTCAAAAGTCACGCCGTGTTCTAATTGAAATGTGGGAGACTCCTGGTTTTATTCTTTTCAATGACAGGCACTTTGATGTCAGATTTCTTAGCGTAAAAGCTCATTGTGATACACAATATGCTTCTGCTTCTGTAAAAATAACATGAGAGCTAGAGAAACACAATTTTCAACTCGAAATTACTTACTTAAAGGAACATTATCGGAGCTTAGTCCCCCAAAAAGAAAAAGTCTGTCGTCTCCTATTGGAGTCAATGTGTGCCAGGATCGGTCTTTGGGTTTCTCTCCACTGATATTAATTCTTGGTGAAAGAAAAGAAGCAAAACCAGTTTTGTAACGAGTGCTGAGAATGAACCCCATCAGAAAATGTAACAGTTAACAACACAGTTAATTATTTAATAGCATTAATTGTTATTATCTGGAGAGATATATATATATAATTGTTATTATCTTGTCTGGAGAGCAGTCCTGTGGAAAGGGACTTGGGGGATGCTGGTGGATGAAAAACTGGACATGAGCCACCAGTGTGCAATCGCAACCCAGAAGGCCAATCCCATTCTGGGCTGCATCAAAATAACTGTGGCCAGTAGTTCTTTTCACCAAGAGAGGTGATTCTGCCCCTCTGCTCTGCCCTGGTGAGACTTCATCTGGACAATTGTGTCCAGTTCTGGAGCCCCTAGCACAAGAAAGATGCAGACAGACTGGAGTGCGTCCAGAGGAGGGTCACTACAGTGATCAGGGGAACAGAGAATCTCTCTTATGAGGACAGGCTGAGAGAGTTGGGACTGTTCAGCCTGGAGAAAAGAAGGCTCTTGGGGATCTTCTTTTGAACTTCCAGTACCTGAGGGGGGCCTACATAGAATCATAGAATCATTAGGGATTGGAAGGGACCTCAAAGATCATCTAGTCCAATCCCCTGCCACAGCAGGATCACCTAGACCCAGTCGCACAGGAACACATCCACGCAGGTTTTAAACATGTCCAGTGAAGGAGACTCCACAACTCCCCTGGGTAGCCTGTTCTAGTGCTCTACATGAAGGCAGGGGAAGGTCTTTTCAAGAGAGTTTGTATGGATAGGACAAGGAGCAGTGGGTTCAAGCTGGGAAAGGATAGATGTAGACTGGATATTAGAAAGTTCTTCAATGTGAAGGTGGTTGATCGCTTGATCGCTGGAATGGGCTGCCTTGGGAGGTGGTAGGGGCCCCATCCCTGGAGTCATTTATGGTCAGGCTTTATGATGTTCTGAGCAACCTGACCTAGGTAGAGTTGTCCCTGTGTAGGGTCGTTGTACAGGATGACCTCTAGAGGTCCTTTCCAGCCTAGAACATTCTATGATTCTATGACTTCTGCTCATGTCTCTACTCCTAGGAAAATCACCTGAAATGCTGTAGGGACTGTAGAGCAGAATTAGGATCTCCTGAGGGCATCACCCATCTGCTGCCTTGATATTAAGCAAAGAAACGACTGCTGTCTGCTTTAAGCATTTGTCTCATGCCTGTGGGCACAGAGGAAGCCTGGGGTGAGGAGTAACAGAGGAGCCTCCAGTTCAGCTAGAAGAATTTCACCAATACGGACTGCTAAGTGCTTCCCCAGCTGGAGGCAGAGAGTGAACAATCACAGCTAATTAAACAGCGATTTTAAAACTCTCCTACTAATTTGGGTGCTGAAGTCGAAGTCACAACGTTGTTTTCCAGCAGCTGCTTTGTGCAACTCTTGGCGTTTCTAAAGCTGGTGAAAGGGAAAACCTTGCCAAGACACAATGGGCTTTGCTGCTGGTGAGAATGTTTGGATCCTTCATGCTTTCAGTCTCTCCAAGACTCTTTGAAGTCTACATAATGGCTGCAAGCTCCTAAATTTATAGTGATCCCAGTCTGTATTAAATCCTATCACAGTTAAATCTTGTAAGTTACTCTTGGATGATAACATAGAAATGATTGAGCACTGGAGCAATCTTTAGGTTTTATAAGAAGCTGCATTTAGTATTTCCATCCTCAGTCTGTGTGTGAGTGTGTTGTGTTCAACATAAACCCTAGGAATATACAAATCTCTGATTTAGCTGTAAATTGAAATATAAAAACATCAAAGAAAATGGTTAAGATTATAATCCCAGAGGATCTCTCTGGAAATGTTTCAAACCCGCATAGTTCCTGTGTGACTAGGGGATCCTGCCGTGGCAGGGGGTTTGGACTGGATGGTTTTTCGAGGTCCCTTCCAATCCCTAATGTTCTATGATTCTGTGATTCTATGATCTTTCCCAAATCAGTACCATCGTGAGCCAAACATAGGTAGTAAAAGCAGCCTTCCAAAAGACATCAAAACTACAATCCCATAAGGATCAGCAGATTCTGTCTTGAAAATGAGGATGTTATCATCCTGCATGCTGCACTTCAAACAGCATCAGCAACACTTTGGAGCTGAACAGGAGCAGCTTAGTAATCAACATTGAATTAAATGAAATTGAAACCTCAATATAATAGCTGGTAAAATAGTCCACATGTCCTCATTCTCTTCTTTGAGAAGCAATAAAATTAGCAGTGCAGCTGTTTAGCACCAATTTCAATCTGCCATATTCAATTTTTTCAAGTATTATAGGGAGAAACCCACCTTCCAGACCATGTCCAAGTGTCTAAGTTCAGGCAGTGCAAATCGTTCATTCTTGTTTGCTAAAACAAAGAAAAGACAAACAACCAGGTTGCATTATATTAAGCAAACAAAGAACAGAAAGTATTGCAGAAGATTCTGGTAAAGTATCCCAGAATCATAGAATCATTCAGGTTGAAAAAGACCCCCAGGATCATTGAGTCCAACCACCACCCCTACTCTGCAAATTCATCCCTAAACCAGATTCCCCAACCCTACATCTAAGCAATTTTTAAGCACATCTAGGGATGGGAACTCAACCACCACCCTGGGTAGCCCATTCCAGTGCCTGACCACTCTCTCCAGGAAAAATTTCTTCCTGATGTCCAGTCTAAACCTACCCTGTTGAAGTTTGAAAACATAATCTCTGCTTCTGTGGCTAACGACCTGTGAGAAGAGACCAGCACCAACATCTCTACAACATCCTTTCAGATAGTTGTAGAAAGCGATGGGGTCTCTTAGCCTTCTCCTCAAACTAAACAGCCTCAGCTCTCTCATTCTCTCCTCATAAGATTTATTCTCCAGGCCCTTCACCAGCTTTGTTGCCCTCCTCTGCACTCACTCCAGCACCTCAATGTCTCCCTTGTACTGAGGTGTCCAAAACAACACAGTACTCAAGGTGCAGCCTCACCAGTGCTGAGTGCAGGGGGACAATCACCTCCCTACTCCAGCTGAACACACAGTTTCTAATACAGGCCAGGACGCCATTGGCCTTCTTGGCTACTTGGTTCATATTCAGCCTCTTGTCAATAGGAACCCCCAGGTCCTTTTCTGCCAGACTGCTTTCCAGCCACACTGTCCCACACCTGTAGTATTGCATGGGCTTGTTGTGACCAAAATGCAGGACCTGACACTTGGCTCTATAGAAACCCATACAATTATCCTCAGCCCATCGATGCAGCCTGTCGAGGTCCCTCTGCATAGCCTTACTACCCTCCATCAGATCAACACTCCCTGCCAACTTGGTGTCTTCTGCAAACTTACTGCGGGTGCACACAATCCCGACATCAAGATCATTGATAAAGATGCTGAACAGGAGTGGCCCCAGCACTGAGCCTCTTATATAAAGGGACATTTACATTAAAGCTGTTGGGGACACATAAATACACTTAGAAGTATACTTATCAGACAGAAGGAATGGGCCCCAGCACAGGGTACTGAGTGCCTGTGACTGACATGATGGCAGCTGAGATGATAAAAAATCTCTGTCATCTTGAATTTTATTCACTGTCAATACTTCTGCTAGGGTCCTGTCCCAGAGCCAAACAACCAAAAGCAGATTCTATGCTGCAACCCCTTCTGTTAAACATGCGATTAATTATATATTTTTTTAAAATGCAACAACATAGCAGGGTCTTTGAAATAAAAAACTTATAAAATGCAAGATAACTTGCAGTACTTAGTGTTTATCTGGAAAAGAACCCACTGGAGGGTTCCCTTCCCTTCAGACAGAAGTAAGAAATGTATGATCAGGATTAGTTTATGATAATAAATTGCTTCATCAGCTGAGCTGTTCCAGAGGTGGATACTAGTAATACAAGTTGTTAACATGTTAGCACTCATAGTACAGACAGAAGTGGGTTTCAGTGGTATTAGGCAATGCATAGGCAGGAAGTAGCAGTGGCCTTTAAAGATCGCTTTCATTACTATATATGAATGTAAACAATGGATAAAAACACCAAGCAAAAAATACAGATTGGAAAAAACCCAAACCATCCACAAACAACAGTACTGTGCAGAATAAATCTTTTGCACAGTAAATTTAAAGAAACTTACGTGCAAGGGGTTCCACTTCCCAGCCTTCCAGCACAGCACAAGGGAAAGGATAAACAAGCAGAGTAAGAGAGACTTTGAAGGACTCTTTGAAGTCACTGAAGCAATTCAGACAGGACAGCTGAGGCTAATGATTGCTAAAAGCAGAGGAGATTGAAGTGTGGCTTCCAGGCAAAACGCAGTTCATGAATGCACTGTCTTTCACCCAGACTGAATGGTAGATTCTGGGCTCCCTGCACTGCAGGGCTGAGCTCTTGGGTACATTCATAGAAAGTCGTTTTCTGCAGAATGACCCCATTCACTTTGGGAGTAGTGATGTGTCTTAAACACTTACTCACACACACCACTCTCCAAGGGCAAAATGCCCTGTGCTCTACACGATCTGCAAGTGTTAATTCAATCGTCTAAATGTTAGTGCTGTATTTGCATGGGAAGTGTAATTCTGTGAATGGTATTATCCTGTCAAACATACCAATGGCAACAAGATGCTAAATTTTATCCCATGTGGCCTTGCTGTGTGAGTCCTAGAAGGAGATTACATAGCCCTTTGCAGAACCTCAAAAGAAGGTGTGATATGTAACTTTGCAAAGGCATCAGAATTTTGGTTTATATAATTATTACTGTCACTACCAGCTGTAAAACAAACTCTTTGCTAACAACTACTACACAGAAGAAAAAGTAGAACTGGCAGCCCCAACAAAACAGTTTGCTTGCTTTTTTAAAATCAAATTTCCCAAATGTAGTTTGGTTGAGTGTACCAGATCACAAAAAAAAAGCATGAAAGCACATAATATAAAATAATACAGTAACTTATTCGACATTTGTTAGAGGAGTGGATAAAAGATTCCATGAAAAGAAAGAGTTAAAACATGAAGCAAGCATGCACCTGCAGTCAGGTGTTATAGATTAGAAAGAAAAGGTAACCAGAAATTGTGTGACTCTTGTGTTTATCTGGAAAAAGTTAAAATGCTAAACATGAGAGGTGACTGTGTTGTCTTACCTTGCCCTTTGAAAAAGCTTTATAGGCTGCCTTTATGATAAGGTAAGACCAAAAACAGTGCAGAATTTGAAGAATCACAAGCAGTATGTTGAACACCCACAAGGCAGGAAAATTCCCCAGAGCTTCATACAGTTCAAACAATGTTGTGTTTAATATCCTAGAAAAGAATGGACAAAAAAACCAAGATCACTTTTGTTGAGCCAACAATCTAAAAGTTGTGTCTTTTTAAATTAAGACAAGTACTAGATTAGATGAAACCCTCATAGATAGCTGGTTCTCAGAGTAATAGTGACTCAGACTGAATTACACAAGTGTCTCCAGACAGGTGTGAACAAGCATTTCTTCTTTTATAAAGCCCACATGTATTGGTTGTCTCAAATAACTCCTTCTCTGATTAATAACAAAGATTACTTTATTCCTTTCCTTAAATAAAACTTTTCCATCTCAAATGCCTCCAGTTGGGTTTTGGTGCCCCCCATATCAGCAAAGGGTAAGAATGTGTCTAAGGACTGTTAGACTACAGTGCAAGACACATGCAGTAGCATGGATTTAAATCATGTTCCCAGGTTGTGACATTGAGCTACAACCTTTTCCATGTTACACTGGACAAACCTGTACGAAGAGCTGGGCTATGCTCCTTGGGTACGATCTGATGCCCTCTCTCCCAAACCCAGTCTCGAAGCCAATGGGTTTATGTACACAGTGACAACAGCTATGGATGTCTTTGCCCTGTTGGTAACACAAGTAATATGCTATGTGGAACTGAAAACTGTCTGAGATCATTCACTTCTGCTAGTGTCCCAACATAAACCCTTTTAGTGGAAAGCTCAGCATTAACAGGAATCCAAAGTCAAAATAATGTATAGATTCATATAATCAGCCAGTCAAGAGGCTTAAATGTTGGTCTTCAACATCCTGGGTGCCTCCACTAACAGCTAGCATACTGGACAGGTTTTTTTTGCACAAAATCCACTTATGTACAAGTAAGATCCAGGTTTAGCAGTTATGTAAAGGTCAGGTGGACAGGAATCCTTGGGGGTGGGAGGTCTTAGAATCATAGAATAATATAATTTGGAAAAGACCTTAAAGATCATCAAGTCCAACAATTAATCTAACTGTACCAAGACCACTGCTAAACTATGTCCTAGACTTCCATATCCACATCACTTATACACAGGTCTAGGGACTGCAATTCAACCACCTCTCTGTCTTACTGCAGCCTTCCAATACTTGAAGGAGATTTCTAATAAAGATGGGGATCAAGTTTTTCATAGGGACTGTTGTGACAGGACAAGGGGTAATGGTTTTAAACTAAAAGAGGGGAGATATAGACTAGATATAAAGAAGACATTTTCTACGATGAGGATGGTGAATTACTGGAACAGGTCACAGAAAGGGGTGGCAAAGCCCTATCCCTGGAAACATGCAAGGTCGGGGCTATGAGCAACCAGATCTAGTTGAGACTGTTTATGCTCATTGCAGGGAGTACTGGACTGGATGACTTTTGAAAGTCCCTTCCAACACAAACCATTCTATGATTCTATGAAATTTGAGCAATTCTTGACGTTTGAACCAAATTTGTTGAGAATCAACATTTGACATACATGTAACAGTGATGTTACAATATGACCTCTGAAGCTTTGTGAATACGGCACTAATTATTCAGCCTAAGTACTCTGCCACTGCAGACAATTTCAATCTGCATCTCGGCAAAAAGCCTGACAACAAAGTAGACAACAGAAACAATGACATTTATAGACACAGATATTGATGTACAACTGCTTGTTAATTATGTGGAGACCAAGAAGGCAATCTGAGAATGTCACCCTCCATTCATTTTCCTCGCTGCTGTAAAAACTGATTAAAAATTTCATTGGCTTACATTATTTTTCTTTAACCACCACCCAACTAGCCACTAGATGGCACGTTTAATCCAGCAAACGACTGCACAGCTCCTGGCCTGCATCAATTTTGTCACTGAGGTCCTGGAAAAGAGCTTCCAAACAGCACAGGTCTCATTTGAGAAGTTAGAGATACCTGTCTCAGCTTTTAAATAAACACCCACACTTGTCACAATCCTTTCAGCAACAAAAAAATCAGCTCAAGCAGCATTAGTAAGAAGTATGTACACATAACACATCTAGAATAGAACATTTAGTGGCAATGATTTATGACTACAAACAGCACTGGTCAAAAATCAACCAGTGACTTCTAATATACTGACCTTAATACCACACCACATTTCATAGCAGCCTTCCTACCTTTTCATTTCTGCCTTTTTACAGTACATGGCATGTCTGCGTCATAATTTATTGAGAAGTAGATGTTTTATATTCTTATTTTACAGCTGTGTCTTTACAGCTTTTGTTTAAGGTGTGAACATCAGAAAAAGAAACTGTTTCCCAGTTTGCAAAAACCTGGTTGTATTATTGCTTCTGTCAGCTAAAACTCTTTAGTCTCAGCTCTGTGCAATTTGTTCTGCCAATGGTAGCTCTACATGGCACAGCAATACTTCACTTGATAATTCAAGATGATGCTTTCATGCATATTAAAACACAGCTGTAGTCAGCATGGTTTTACTTCACCATTACTTCAGTTCTAACCACAATACCAAATTCAAACCAATTCTGTATGTAAAACATTGCTGACATCCAATTGTCTTTTGTTAGGTGAAAAATTTTACATACACTAGACTAGACTTGTAAATGCAGTTTCTACAGGCCTCAGTTTTCATTCACTGGATCAAATTCACATGTGGAGAATTCCATTGAGGTCAAGTTGAAATAGCAGCTTTAGAGATCAGATGGTCCACTCCTACAGAAGTCCAAAATATCAGGAAGATAGCAAGGTCAAAGAGAGTGCTTGTGCTTTGAAAAGCCGTTTCAGCGCAACCAAACGAGTAGCCTTGTGTGTACTAGAAATGGGAAATAAACCTTCACTGAAAAAAATGAGACCTCTTTTTAACCTGCTTGTATCTGGCAAACTAAGGACAGGACTGGGACTCTCCACTAAAATTGCCTAAAGGATGTGCAGGCTAGGTGTGTAGGTGGAGTTAAGACTATGTCTAAGCATGTAGGATTGACTAAAAGCTGAATGAAAATTACAGAAAACTACAGGAAAAAATGGAGGAAAGTATATAAACTTTATTAGAATAAATCAGTTACTTCACGTCAAAAGTTCTGAAGGCAGGGGGAATCATAAGGTTAGTGGGCAATACACAGAGAAATCCCATTTGTAGAGACTCAGAAAGGGAAGGAGAGAAGAAAGTGAACTTTATACCAATTCCACTGCTAAAAGGATCCACTGGAAGCATTTTAACCAATCACACAAATAACAGACTGGAAAAAGCAGCATGAGAATGGATTACATGAAGGAGAAAGTGCCTACAGGATATATATGCAAATAAATCTTAGGTTCAAATACTCAAAAAAAGCTCTTAGGCACTTAAATCTGCAAACAAGCTTTCTGGAATTTTTACAAACTCTCCAGGGGTTAAACCCCAGCTTTTCATAATGGATTGTGGAAACTTTGATTCTTGGCTATCTGACTGGAAACAGCTGCACTTGATCTAAATTTCTTTAAGCTGCAAGTGCTTTAGCTCTTTGAAAACTTTGGTCAGCATCTCTCAGGTCTGAAACCAAATGTTAGCATCTATGTTTGAAAATAGGCTCTGGACTGCAGCAATTTTTCTGAGGCTCTGAAAGATTTTTATAGCTGCACAAAACAGAACAAACTCATGGAAGTTATTCTTCCCTTGTTACCTGCATCCCAAGTGGGGTTGTGCACCTGGCTGTGGACCTTTAATTGCGCAGCTGAAATGACTGTTGCCTTAACTTCTACGGCGCTGTTCACTGACCAACATACTGTGTGTGTAACATGCTGAACTGAAGGCATGTAGTTAACCCCAGTACAGCTAAGAACAGTAAACTACGATACCACCTTGTCTAAATAATTCAGATTAAATGTTTTTATCTCCTTTACTAAGTGTCTATTAGACAGCTGTATTGTACTACAGCACCACAACCAGCTGCACTGGGAAATTCTTCAATACTGTGTTTGTTAAGAAGCAAATAGATACTTACATTTAGGTAGACACTAATGAAAATCAGATGCTAATCAAACACTACTACTGCCAGCAATGTTTTAAAGTTTCTGCCTTTGGTTAATTTTCCTTTAAGAGATAACCGATTGCACTTCTGCCCTAAAACATAGTAGTTTATTGTCCTTTATGCATGTTAAACAGTGACTGGAACATGAGAACAGAGTTAGGAGTCCTAAATTCTGGAATTAGCTGTATTATTAACTTATTATGTGGTCCACAAAAATTCAACTTTTTTACATGTTTTCCTTCTTGTTTAAGATGGGCACAAGATGTTGGTACATCCTGTCTGCCACGTAAGAGTTCTGAGACAACTAATTTATTTGCTTGTTTATAAAATACCATGGATTACTTCCTTTAAAAATGCCACAAAACTTCCAAGTGAAAAAAAAAAATCAGTGATAAATGAAGAGAGTGCATTGTACAAGCACACTTGGTGGCACCTGCTAATCAACCATAGGATGACATGTCAGCTACATTTCATATGTAGTCAAGATTTATCTCTGAGATTTAGTCCTTGACTGAAATCTAGTAGGACTTCATATTCCAGACTGTCCTAGTTACCTATAATGACAATGCTAAGGTAACCTTGTGTAACAGGTGACCTGACACGTAGATGTTTCTTTATGACACTTTAGGTGAATTACCTGAGAAGGGTGTGAAATGATATGCAAAATAGTATTTATATTAATGAAACTTTGGTCTGTGGCATTTGCTTGTTCTGGAGCCCTCAAGCTGCAGCACAGCTAAATATTTAATTATAAAATCCGGTACATACAGGGCTGTTCTGCCAACTTCTTTCTCTTTTGAGTTTCAGATCAAGCAGCTGCTGTGCCTATATCACTGTTCTACTCTGAACAGATGCTGCCTAGTTCTCTCTGAGGGGAAGAACAAGTGGTTTCCCATTTCAGATCCTGCTGTCTCTTAGGTTTTCAGTTCCCTGGAGTAGGATTTATGCTCCTAATCACTGCATAGCAAATATCAGAGAGGAGCAGAGACCCACTGTCAACTGAGAAGAGTCAGGTGAACCAGTTACCCACACAACATCAATGAAACAAGGAAGGAAGGATGTGGTAGGGGGAGATAGAGATGATCTTCCAACAGTATCTCAAACAGATTCCTCAGGGGTTTTTTTGTTGGTGATGCTCTTTACCCTCTTCTTTTAGACAGTAAACTGATGAAAGATCTCTGCAAAATGCAGTGATAGAAGGTATATGAACCCTTGACCAACCTTAAATCCACACTGTTCGATTTTACTGGTAAGCAAACCACCACATGGAATTTTGCTCACCCATACCAGCCCTACAGCAGGGGCTGACATGGTGCTTATACAAGCTCAGCTGCTGTAGACAGGAGTGGCTCTTGCCCTAATACTATTCAGGAACAGTATTTCTTTGCACAAATCACAGCCCTGCCCCTGAAACTATGGTACTTTAAGTCCTGCATCGATCAATGGGATTTCCAATTACTTAGCTAAATGATGGAACAGGCAGCAAATTAATCGTATTTGATGTACTGTAAAAGAGACCGTAGTGACCAGGCTGTCACTGTCCTAGCTTCTTCAGCTGTGTTTTTCACTCAGTTTCTTCTCACCAACAGTTACTGCCCATTAACTGATTTTGCAGCCACTGGTATGTATAATAGTATTTTCACTCTTGTGGATAGAAACCAAGAATACAAGGTCAGAGACACCCTCACAATCCAAGCTCAGATCTCAAGAGAGTCTTTCAATAGACATTAGGATATGGAGAGAATTCAAATTTCCTAGCAGAATGCAATTATACTCAGCAAAATGTTGTATCAGTAAAGTGTTCAGGCAAAAAGCTTGTGCAAGGGCCTGTGATCATAACACACAGGCACGGAGAAACTGTGTTGGCTAAAGAGCATTCCAAACCTGAAAATCTCCAGCAACACATAAAACTTGCATACAAGGAACAGATAATTCGTACCAAGATCCATCTTCCCTGGAGTTCAGGTTATTCTCCGAACGGGAAAGGCATTTCTTGTAAGCTATAGGAGGCTGGTTTCCAAACTGCAAAATAGGACATCTGGGGCAAAAGGCCTCCTCCATGTCTCATTCTGTTGACTAAAAGTAAGTGCAGTACCTCTACTCAAGGAACACTGCTTCCTTTTACTTTTGGAGCACACAAGAAACAGAACTAGTGCAAAAGTCCACAGAACAGCTGCAGCCAGTTCTCTGCCAGGTACCCAATGTTTTTCAGGTGGTTTACATACCATCTGTAGTAGGGGTACCACAGTTTGGATTCATTGATCTGCTCCTGGGAACACATCCCTAGAGTAAAAGAATATTTAAAAAAATCTCTAAAAATCACAGAGCTAAAGGAACTGTGTCTGCCAAGGACTCATCTTTCAAACATATGACTCAAGTATTATGGATCAGTTGTGGAACAAATGCCAAAAGATGTAGATGGAGAGAAAAAAAACCCCACTAAAAACCCTGTCCCACAATACCTTAGGCCCCACAAGCTTCCTAAGAATTTCCTCCACACCAAAATCTGGGAAATCAGCTTTAAACAGTTTTCAGTGTAATCCAATTTTCTTAATAATGATCTCTATTTTCATAGCTATTGTGGGTCACGCTCTGCCACTGCGCAACACTGATGAAATCAACCGAATGTGCTCACTGACACTGGTGTTGGCTTTCTCCAGAAGTGTTTAGCCACAACGAACCCCTCCTAGCTGTGCACTAATGAGAACCTAGCTGCGTCACTGCACCGGTTGACCATGGTGTTCAAAAGCTATTTACTATTTCAAGGTGGTAAGTTAACCATCGCACTCCCATGCTTTTGTACTGATGTGAGTTTTATGTCCCACATACATCAGCAGCCTGCAGTGATGTAGCAGGGTTGCATTTTTCTACTGACTCTGTAGCACTACAAAATATGCTCTTACCAACAGCAGACCCTGCTGCCACAGATATAGCCTCTAAGACAAAATAGGCAGTTCTAAGAGAAGAGGCAGAATGTTTGCACATGCTCAAACTACCTACAGCCATGTGGATATCAGCACTTGCATGTGCAGTCTGTGGTACTGTGGTACCAGTACAGCTCTCCCCTCCACAAAAAGCATTTAAAAACAGACTTTGGGCCCAAGGGTCCTCTTTGAGGAAAAGAATACAGTCAAGACTGAAGAGGAGAAGACTCCAGGGGTACCCTATAGTGACCTTCCAATACCTGAAAGGGGCCTATAAGGAGGCTGGTGAAGAACTCTTCACAAGGGCATGGAACAACAGGACAAGGGGTAATACTAGAAAAGGGTAGATTTAGACTGGACATTGGGAAAAAGTTCTTTAATTTGAGGGTGATAGATCGCTGGAGCAGGTTGCCTAGAGAGGTGGTGGAGGTCCCATCCCTGGAGAAATTCAAGGTCAGGCTTGATGGGGCTCTGAGCAATCTGTTCCAGTTAGAGATGTCCCTGCTTGTTGTAGGGGGGCTGGTCTAGATGACCATTAGAGGTCCCTCAAAAATAGTACATTCTGTGATTCTATGTATCTGTAGATTCCCATGGTCAGCCTCTTTTTCTCCTCCCTTTCCTGCAAGTGACGTGGCTTCAGAGACTTAGAAAACTTCAGATGACTACAAAGCAGCTTACATGGTGGAAGCAACCCTCAATTCAACATCCTCTGCCCATCCATACTCTCCAGTCACCATGCCTTGCTGACTTAAGTGTTTCATGTATCTGGCCATGAGAAAAACAACAATGCTGTTTCCCTTCCCCTGAGACATTTACACTCATCAGACTAATTCTGAGAAAAAGAAGTGCCAGAGCACACATTTCTGTCCTGTTTTCAGTCAGAGCACAGGTTTCAGAAAGGATGCATTTCATAATAAAAGGAGAAAGGAACACTGACTGAACGTCCTTGACAACAGAAAGAATTATTACTGCCACAGGGTACAGTCTGTAGAAACTGAAAATGAGGTTAAGAATCAGCTTTGGAAGCCAGATTATAGCCTTTCTCATATAATTTGTTTCCTGTTGAAGAAAATCTTAAAAATGGAGATGCTGAGCAAATGCCATTTTTTGTTATTTACTTTGCAAACCCACGGTGGTGAATGACATCAGCAACCTTTCCAATTCTTACATCTTCCCTGTAAATAACTGGATCAGTACTAACTCTGCACTCCAAAGACCTCAGCTTTGCTTCATGTAGTATTCAGAGGCCTGAGTACACAAATGCTGTAAACAATCTGAGGTAATAAAATACCAGGCTGCAGAAAGTACAAGATTGGATAAAGTTTTGTCAAAGGAGATAGGACGATACAATAATATACGCTCTGCTAAATAGCTATAAGAAGAATTGTGAGTAAACTTATAGAGACTTAGTTAATTAAACCTTCTTTTTAATCCATAAATTGAAGTCTTTGAGTTCTTCAAATGTACTGTACTTAGCCTGTCAAAACCATTTTATTAAATGCTCTTGCCTGATGAAATCATAAGCAGCCTGAAATATAAGCACATCAGATAATTGCTGTTAGCTCCAAAGCATCCACTCATTGGCAGCATGAATAACATTGGGAATAAAGTATCAAAATCATAATTTATTCCTTCAATAACTGCTAACCACAAACAATTTAGATTGTGCTCTGGATTAGGCCATATACTGAGTAAAATGAGCTCGAAACAGTGTCAGGAAAGATTTATTTTCTTAATTAAAAAAAAAAGTTATTTTACTGTAGAACAATCAGAGACGTTTGTTCAGGTCTATACATGTGGCCATAATTGCCAGTCTAGAAAGATTTGCACTGACTTCAGGATCCAGTGAGAGCAATAAAACATATCATAAAAACAGTGTTCATTCAGAGTCTAGACAAGATCAGGCCGTTGAGATTTGTCTGGCTACTTAAATTCTTATCATGCCAAGTAACTGACCAGGATTCCTGCTTTAACTAGTGCCTACATACTACTTTGACATAGCAGGATGTGTTTTTAAGGGCATTCTGTTTTACCAATATATTCAGAGGAACGAAGCTCGTGACTCTGCCAGCGTTCACATTCTGCTTGCCCACAATACACACGCTTTAAGGGCCAAACAGGAGAAAACGTGCCAGGAAAGAAAACCAGTATGAAATATGACAATTGCCCTGCATGTTAAGAGCAGCATAAAACCAGACACTACCAGCTAGGAAAACGAACAAAGCTGGGGAAAAGAGAGGTTCAGCAAATCTTTGCAGCAGCTGCTACACGTGGAGGTTCTATGGTGCCCTATTTGTAACTCAAGCTACAATTTTATTCAGAGAGAAGCTGATTCCAGGATAAAAGAAAGATAAAACAGTGCAAACTGTCACTACTGGATCACTATTTGGAGACCCAGTGTGTGCATTTACTGCATGCTTATATCTCATGATACTATTCACCCAGTGATGAAACTTGGGAAGAGCCATCTGGCCAGCGAAGACAAGGTGAAAGACTGGTAATAACTAACTAGAGTACACTAATGCACACCATGGTGAACAGAAGTTCCTTTCAACTCAATGAGGATCATGCTATGCACTTCTGGTTCATGCAGACACTCACTAACATGGAAAGGCAGTTATATAAATTATCCATAAACCAGACTGTGTACTCTCATGCAATTTAAAAATGAAAGAGTAAAAAGTAACAAAGTTGTTCTGAGAACTGGCAGACCAATGCTTGCATAGAATTTGTTGGCACCCCCAGGTACCAACTGTACATTGCAATTGATGAGGAGATATGAACCTGAAACAGCTGTGAATTTTAACAGTGAGAATTATTTTTGCTATCTTTTTATTTTTGACAGAATTCTTCCAAACAGACTCACAAGGAGAAGTTAAGACATACCTACTGACATCACATAAGACCATACCAAACAGCCAAATTACCTGACAGTCCTCACAATTTTTAACATGGTACAATAGTCAGGGCACTGAAAGTGTCTGAAGAGATCGAGGACAGGAAGGCATAGAGGATTGTACCAAATTTGCTTGGATGAGCATTTGGGGGACAGCACATGCAAATCATGACCTGTATTGTTTATGATCAACTTAAATTAAGCTTTCATTTACATTTGCACAGTTAAACCACTGTTTTACATTTGTCAGAGCATGTATGTGATAGAGACAGGCTGAGACCTCACAGGTCACATAAATGCCAACACCATTTCCCTGCAGCACTTGTTAGCAGAGCTTCCCTGAAATTCACTGTGTTCTATCTCTCATACAATATAACAATATCTAAAAATAATCAAAACTGCTGAAAAACAACTTTATACTAGTCAGAGCAACCTGACAGAACCTGAATTTTTACCAGGATTGTAGGGTAGACTACAATTTTGACTGCCCTGTCAAAAATATTGTGTATCCCAGAAGAATACGCAAAGGAAGTGAGTAGCCTTGGGTCTCCTGTACAGCAGACTTCAGGAGTTTCACAGTTCTCACAATATGAACTCTGCAGCTATCAATGAGCAAAGAAAGACTGGAAAATGCAGTGCACCACCTCTTCATTTACGTTTTCTGGAATGGAAAATGTATGCCTGTCTGTTCTCTGCAACCTCAAGAAACTATAAATAAATATTATGATCCCATGAATCTTTCCTTCCTGAATATTGAAAGAAAACCAAACCAACAGTAAAAAGCAAACTATTCTTTTATCAACAAAGGGATGTCCATGTACTACAGTGAAAAAACAACATTGAAGCCTGGGGAAAGGGAATTGCACTACTTCCTGAAACACAGACAGGCTTGAGGTAACTGCCTAGCCTGATTAGACTTGCCAAGAGCTCACATAATTTGTATAAATTCTTTGGTTTGAGATTGCTTTCAATCTCCCTACAATCCAGCATCACCTGAGAAGGCATCATGCTCCTCCTGACTCATGGAGAGTTGTGTTTTATGTTGTAATTTGCTAGAACAGTGATTATGCGCAAGTGGGAGAATTTCACAAGCAAAATGTCTTGTCAGTGAAAATAGCAGCTTTACTCCTACATTCACTTAGCAGCAGGAGGCAGAAACTGTCCTGGGGTTTTTGAATTATTGCTGAAATGAACTCCAGATGCCTGCAGAAAGGCTGCTAAATATATACCCAATTGCCAGCTTCTTTTGTCTCAGTCCTGCTGCTAAACAACCTTCAAACAACAACACTTGATACCTTCTGAATTCCTTATTAGCACCTTTATGCAAAATCAAATGGCACTTGTGCAAAGTCAGAGCACAACGGCATGGCAGTGCTTCATAAGCAACAAATCTGCAAGTCTGTCTTGGGTATTCATCTTCCTGTGAGGGGGACGTTTTCTTATAAATTACAGCCTTCCTTTTACATTGCATTACGCACACCAATTTTATACCTCTCAGTTTTTACGCTATAAAAATTTGCATATTTATGTAATATTAATCAGGCACCAAATTTTGCTATTTTAAATATTCAGAAAAGGAGAGCAAAACTATGCATCCTGGCTTGCTGCCGCTCTAGTGACTCATCTTCACTGACACGCAAGCTAATGGGAGTGAAGATTTAGAATTGCTGCTTCATAGAGAAAAAAGATTTGGGAGAGACAAGATCATATATCTCATGCTTCATCTGTGCTAACCCTGACTCCCACAAGCAATGCCCACAGTACTTGGCATTGCTACACAGTAGCTATGAAACTGCCTTCAGGCTGTGTGATTACAGGGCTATGTAAGGGTAACCATTAGGTGGGCATCAGGGCTTTGGTCTGGAAATGAGGTGGTCTTAAAAATCAAAGATCACATACACTACACTGAACCATTTGCATATTCAAATACATAAATGTGTTCTTTTGTTGACTAAGGGAGAGTCAGGCAGATCACCAATGTAACCCGTCCATCTGGGACACAACCTTCTTTCAGGTAGCTGCAGACAACAATAAGGTCTCCCCTCACCTCTACCTCTTCAGACTAAACAGTCTGCAGTGCCAGAACCACACTGGTAGAATTGTGTCCTCCCTCCATTTATCAACATAAATCAAAATGCCACAGGGAGATGAAATCCTACAAGCAGGAGTGTCACTTTTTTTCCTATCTGAGATCACACAAGTAAAAAACTACCTTACTTCATTTGCAGAAATTCAGTGACTGGCGAAATTAGCTGCAAGGAAGGACTGCAGAGGGGGGAGCAAAACTGTTTAAGAAACAAATAATTGCTCATTGGAGAACATAAAAAGCATTTTTAAACACACAGTTCGTGTGTCTATCTATTTGTTCCTTTTGTCATGGTCCTTCACCAGCTCACAGCACAGTAGGAAACAGGCACTATCACATTATCTTTGGAGTTGTGTTTAACAACTAAATGCTACATGTGACTTTCACGTTGTACTTTAAGCAAAGCTGATGACACAGTCCCTAAGGGCACCCTGGTCTTATCCTGTTGGCATTAACAAAACCCCAAACAGATATCATTATAGGGGATTTCAAAGGAAACTGGCAGAAAGGTTGATATTGGCATCTATAAATTGTCTGCATGCCTAAATACGGACTTTGGTGGTAATCCCTCTAAACTTAACTGCAAAGAGTAACATTCCTGGCATTTTTGCTGCTTCCCAAAAACAAAAACGTTGCTGTTACCTTCTGATGCAATGATAGATGTCTCTTGCTTTCACAGGGATAAAGAGATTTGCATTAGTCCTGTTCATATGTGAGACAGGCTGTATCCAAAGCACAAAACAGTGTGGCTCTCCCCACATATAAAGTAAAAGTTTCAGAGAAACTTGGAAGGATTTCTACACTGAAGCATATGCAACACCTGCCTTTGTCTGTGAGGAGGTAAGGTTACGCTAACACTGCATAACTAGCTTGTAGATGTATGCATTATACAGCTTCCTCAGGATCCCCACCTCAGAGGAAGAGTGGGAAAGGAGCAGCCTGCAGTATTGCAATCTGCAAGGCAGTAACATCTTTATAGTGACAGCAGTGGGCCAGATTTCCTTTTTCTCTCTGTGCTTTTCTTTAAGCTGAACATGTTCATAAAGTGTGCACTGAAGATCCTAGTTTCAGGATTAGCCTCTGATTGGCAGCTTCGGTGACTAATATTTTATTTCTCCTCCTCTTGAAAACACAAGTCACCAGCTGCTGACCTGAAGCTATGTGGTCTCCAACCCTTAACACCAGCACACAGTAAACTAGCAGACAGTAAACACAAGATAGACTATATAGATACAAATGAGATAGATATTTCTGCATCTAGTTATGTCAGAAACTCTTATTCTTCCTTTGGAAGCAGAATAATATCAATGAATCACATTTAATTATAACACAATTATTTCCAACTTACTTGATGCTTAGCATTTGAGGAAAACAATATGCTTACTCACCATAAGGGATATATGCCAAGCCTACTGACAATGAAGACAATGGCAAATGTGAGGAACAGAAGGTCGCTCAGTTTTTGACATTTGCAGTAGTTTGCCATTTTGGCAGCCTGTAAAAGAAAGAAATGTCTGTTCACTTCTGTAAGGACAAATGAGTTCTCTTGTATTGTAGATAAGCTGAAGAAGAAGAAATAAATTTTTAATGAAGTTGCTAACATTTTCATTGGGCCACCTCACAATGACCTCTGACTCTTCTCCATCAAGCAGCTGGAAAAAGTCTTCTCAGAAAAAATAACTAGGCAGCATAAAACCTCCCACATTTCCTCCTTCTCCATTCAATTTTTTTTTCAAAATCCTATAATTTCAGATTCATAAAACTCTTGTGAACTTCTTATTGAACACCACTGTGTTTATGCTGTCTTGTCCCCAACTCTTTACCTACCTTTCTCTCACCTTTCCAGTATGCTCTACTTGCATTTTCAGCATTAATCCATCTTCCACCTGCCTATGCTCTCTGATCTTCTAGTGTTTGCGGCATGCAGATCCTCTCTTATGCCCTACATCCTGCAGTCTCCTATAGCATCTCTTCTTTCTGGCCTATATAGAATAGTTTCCACCTCAAAGACATCTTCACATCTTTTTCCAAGCCTCTCTTCCTCTTTCTTTCCAATTTTTGTATTCCAATTTGTTGCCCTACCCCTGTTTTTACATGTTTTCTCACTTGTCTTCATCCAGCATTCCAACTTCATTTCAGAAAGGGAGGCACTAAATGATTCTTTACTCAAACTGCTCATTCTTTGCCCTCTTCTACCTCAAGTAAACAGCATATACAAGAGAGCTTGCTATACGCTGCAAGAACATCCATACGTGTAAGCAGTTACTTATTTTAAAACATATGCTTCAAGGCAGATGTTTTATGCCCTTATGCTTTCTGTAAAATGTATGCAGAGAGCCACTACACAATTAAGTTCTTGAAGAATCTGATTTATTGTCCACTTAAGTCACTGGGAACCAATTCAAAGCACCTCTCTGAAAGAACGTATATCCAGCTCCCATAGT
Organism: Phoeniculus purpureus; assembly: GCA_028565055.1. Classification (NCBI taxonomy): domain Eukaryota; kingdom Metazoa; phylum Chordata; class Aves; order Bucerotiformes; family Phoeniculidae; genus Phoeniculus; species Phoeniculus purpureus. The sequence continues at coordinate 18,454 of JAOXOE010037139.1, read as the reverse complement.
GAGGAGATACTTAGTTCTGCAGACTTTATGTAGGGAGCAAAGTTACTACAACTACGCACACAGAATACTATTCTGAATGCAGAATTCACACCAGAGAATTGCCTAAAATGGTGCAAGGCACTCTTGCATTCTGAGTTTTTTGTTTTGTATCAACACATTGAATCTGAAAGCACTCATGTCAGGCAATCTGGATGCCAAAACCAACCAGCACTTTTGGATATTACCTGAATTCTGCAATGTTTCCTCCAAAACCCTGAATATAAAAGCTATTCCTCACTAACAAAAAGCAAGTTACAAACTCTCAAAATGTCAGGAAAGCTACCAGTGCTGCAAAGAAAACATTACTCTTCCAGATCAGCCCTATATTCTTGTGGATACAAATGAATTTCCTACCAGTTTGTTCTCAGTGCAGTGTAAGGAAAAGAGAACACTGATGCCACATGCAAAGAGTAACCCTAATCTTCAGATGACTGAGAGTTCAAATAGGAATTTTGGATATATTTCCATGGCAGCAGTCTAAAAAAGCTGGTTTCATAGCATGTGGAGCTGATATTGCTATAGCAACTTGTAGTAGTATCATGCCATTTCTCAAGAAAGTACAGCTGTTGGTTTATCAGTTCTTAAATAACAAATCTACAAATGATATTTATAAGAAAGGACTACAAAAAAGGGAAAAAGTATGTCGTTGGATGGACTTTAGCCACGTAAGACAATCCAACTCAATTTTCAAAGCTTAAAAATTGTAACTACAACCAAGTAACACTGCTCCTCGCTAGTACATTTAAATCCTTTTATTTTACAACACAGCTATTTGACTTAGTCTGAGGTGTCTACCTCCTGCATTTATAGCAAAGTGTGTTAGGAAATAGTTGGAACCTGACAGAAAGGATTCAGGCTGAACTGTCAGCTGTGTGAATCTTATACACCAGAAGCATACCAAACTGTCATCTCTTCACATGCATACACTGCCATCAGAATTATCACAGAATCCATTAAGTGAAGCTGAAAACTCTCAAGGTCCCCAGTAGTCAGGATTTTAAGTGCTTCAGCAGGTTAGGTCACTGCATTTGCAACCCATAAACTGTACTGCAGTGGTGATACCCAAGACCCCATAAACAGCCGTGATTCTGAAAGCTGCCTCTCAGTGATTTCAGTCTAAACCAACATAATGACTTCCTAGGCAAGCAAATTACTCTGTGCTTGGTCTGTCCTGTCATGGCTAAGTTACTTTGAGTATCAAGCTAACTTTAACTCAGAGAACAGCTATGTATTTCTGAAAATCCTACTATGACTCTTCTGTACCTAAGACCTGTGGGGAAAACGTCACCAGTTTTCCACTGGACATGTTTCATTATGAAATGGTAGGTGAAAAGAGTCTAGTAGCCTCTGGGAATTACTTTTCATTGCATAACTGCCCACCATGACAAGATATTTTACCAGCTTCCTCTGCGGTTTAATAATTTTCTTCCTCTGCATTTACTTTCCCCTCAGTAATGTCATACAGTACTGGGTTGCGATCCTAGCAGGAGAAAGTCTATTGAGTGAGTCACAACAGACCTCCTAGTAAATGTCACTCAGGGCTTGCAACTGTCTTCCTTACACTTCAGAGAACCTGTCAGAAGAGACTGAATGAACTGACTAGAAAGACCACTAATGTATGTGCCTTATGAGGTGTATTAGCTGACTGCAATTTCTCTTTGTTTTAGCCAGTGAATGAACTGGATTCACCACAAGATATGGACTGAGCAAAAATATGCCTTTAGCTGTGCTCAAGGCAGTGTTTCAGCTAGTCTGTCACAGCTGCTTTCCAGTGATTTTATACTTCCACAGACACTGGTCTGATCTGGAGTGAATACCTTCCAGTACAGCCTTCTGGTGGTGAGAAAAGAAGAATGAAGAATGTTTGGGTGAACCCACAGGTAGCAGAATGGATCTACACAAATGGCTAAAACAGAAAAAAACTTGTAATGATGTATGACAGGGAAAATACAGTTTCTCAGTTGCTTTCTATCTCTAGATTTTAAGAAAATATTAAAAAATAAAACCAGATTTACAGGGCTACTGAGTCAGAATGGCAACATTTTAATTCTGACTGGTGGCTCACACAGTGAGACTATATTAATAGTTAATAACTTTGGTTTGATCCTGATGGAGAATTCACAGACAGCCCAACCCCAGCATCACCTAGAGCAGTGTAAAATCTGATGCAGTTACAGGATGACATCTCTAAATTGTCACTATGGCAGTTACAGACCATCTTGACTTAAAAGAATTTCATTCATCCCTTCTCCAATATCGGCTGCTTACTACTAGTGTCTGGATGTGGAGGCACAGGAACTTGGAACATCCAGGGAACCAGAGGTCAGATCACTGCCAGTGTACAGCCTCTACATTTTCCAGCATTCTCTACCCAGCAAAGTACAGCAGAAACAAACTGTGACACTTGATTCTTTTTGAGACTGTTCTTCCACTCACATCACATCAGAAGGTCAAGAATCAGAAGCCGCCATCCCACAGTCACCACTTTCCAGATTTTGCTATTTCGAGCTTTTGACTTCACCACATTATATTTAAAATCTGTGTGTAACCCTCCCTGGCAAACAATGCATTACCAATCTGCACTCTGTACAAACAACTTATCAAGGAATAAAATAGCCTAAAGTCATAAACATGCTCTGCTACAAATGTAATATATTTGAACTATTATCAATCACCATTATCGTCTTGAACTGGACTCTGCTTATAAATGCTTGTTCTGCATTGCAAATAAATTCCATGTACAGACATGCTGTATCTCCAAATAGTGAATACCAGGTACAGACACTGATGACATATGTATTATCTCACCTCTAGGACAACATCAGCCGCATCATGGAGACATAAGGTCAAGGTTCCCACTCGTGTCAAATTGGTTACATATGAGAAGGTTATCAGGGTGACTGTTACAATGTGATGTGTAAACATGATGCCAAAATCCTAGAGCAGCAAGAAGCAGGGAAAAAAAAAACACAACAAAAACCAATGAAGCACAGTGAGATTCAGTACTTTTATACAAAAATGGATGGGTGTTTTTAAAACCAGCGTTATGGTTATGTTACATAAATATCCTGCTACATAAGTGCATTAAATCCCTGCAATATATTCCACATAGACTGAATAAAATAATCATTGTATGTTAACTAAATGCAAAAATATTACTGGAAGCTAGGCAATACTTACACTTCTCACTTCACAGAAATTTAACCAAATGAAGTAACCTTTCGTGGCTGAAGATATTTTGAAAAGACACATATCCCTACAAATCAAATTACCCTGTGTCTTATATGTTAGGCAAAACACAATACATAAAATAATGCACCATTCACAAGAGTTAAAATAGCTACAGAGAAATGGGAAACACTTCTCTACTACACTAGTTCTTATGAACCTGCCAAGCTAACAAAGAGCCTTCACAGAGTTGAGAATCTCAGTTCTAGATTTTTAACTGTTTCTAAGGAAGCTGCTTTGTCTTCATGCTGTACAGGGTCAGAAAAGTCTGACCAAATCAACTGGTACAGTCCCTCCTGCTCAAATTTAATCTACTGCTTCCCAAATGATGCAGGTTTACTGGTTTCCAGATCAGTAACTCTTGAGTTATTTGGCCAGCACTGAAGAGTACTGGGAACAGTGAAGCTTCTGTAACATCACATTCCCAGATACATGTCAAAGGGCTGGCAAAGCAGAGGGAACAGCTGTTTGCCTAGCCTAGACTCCCAGACTGACCACTGAGAGAACTGGACCTGCAGAGATGAGACTCTTCTCTTCAAGGCACCAAGCCAGTCTTGCTGAAAGTTTGCTGAACTACCTGCATAGCATTGAGAAAGTGATATCAAAACCCTGATGAAACGTTCACAGACATTATTTGACTGCTGAGTATTTCCATGCTCCAGGTGCAACTTTACTACCACAGCTCTCAGCAGACCTAGTGTCTCTCACGCAGAGCTATGTGAAGGGGAAGAGATCCAGGCAGCCTGCTCGCCAAGTATCTTGAGTGGTGGAATTTGGCTTTCTGGCAGCTTTCATGGGTTGGTCCTGCCGAGCTGTGGTAGTCTTCAGCCAAGTGGTCTACAGCAGAGATACTGAGACCCTGCAGTCTAGACAGGCAGCACCTGCTTTGCAAAGGGGCTGCAGGGAGGAGGGCCCTATGGATAGTACTGCTGAGCTCCCACTAACACAAGGTCAACTCCAGAAAAGCAGCAGCTACAGCTTCCAACTGCTCTGTCTCTCCAGTACTGGGAAGACTAAATGCCTAGTGTCACCAGCCTTCTCTCTGGGAATGCAGCAGCCACGTAATGAGCACCAGTGTTTTCAAGGATGTGCAGTGCCACAACCTCTCAGAACCAGAACTTGGCTTCACTGCAGTGTACAAAAAAGCTTGAAGCAGTCTCACCAACTGCATAGAGACAAGACCTGCTCACCTGATGTTTAATACTAAAAGCAGAGAATTATATCCTATTTTGGTATACAGTCAACATTTCTCCGCCAAGCTCTTTGGTCCCCAGCAGCGTGGAGCACAATCAAGTACTCTCAGCAGTCATATCAAGCCATTACTTGAAATCCATGTTCTTAAAGCAGACTGAATTAAGAGAGCACTAAAAGCTATTTCCCATTCTAAGGATCTTAAAGGAAAGCAGAGGTGAGGCATCTTAAGCAGTTCAGTAACTACAGACCCACATATGGTGGCCTTTTCACTTTACCACAATTAAAATAACAAAACACCTACCTTATTCCCTGGAACAAGAAGTAAACTACTAGCATTGCCATATGGCCATACTGCAGTCTAGCTCTTTACCTGCTTCAGCTGCAAGTGGAATGGCATTCTTCATCATTTTCCTTCCAACTGCAATTATGTGAGCATATAGGCAGTCCAAGAAGGGGAAGAAGCCAAGTAGAAAGTCTCCTCTCTTTTTATAGCTGACACATTCATGTTCTACAAATACGAAATTTCTAGTCCCTCCTGGGAACTTTTCAAGGCATTCCTGACGATCTGGATTACTCCTAAGCAGCCCTAATGCTCTTGGGCAGCAGTCATCTGTGCTTCTGCATGAGTCTACTTACAGAAATACTGTCCAGGAAGCTCCTTCTCTAATAACGTATCTTAAAAGACAGTTATTTGATTGCCAGCTCTGAAACAGAGACGCTGGACTGACCTACTGGAAATTGTTTAAAAAATGTAGCAGTGATATAAATAAGACTACCTTTGTGACATTTCTTTATGTCACATATTAATGCTATGCTTTGAAGATGCTACCTCTTAGGTTTTAATTATACATAAGGGTAATGAATACACGATTCAAGTCCCCATAATGTCAAATGGTACTTGTGTTTCCACTTTAATCAAGTACTTGCACCCATACACAGAAAAAGGGTAGCTGTAAAAAAATAGGCTTTTTCTTTTTTTTTCAAATGTGTTTCAACTGTACATATGTTGGTGCCAGATGCATTTATTTACAGCAGGTTTGTAGCCTTCAGTTGTAACCACTGAAAGACATCTGTGCCTGTGTAATGAAAATATATAGGTAAGAACAGAGGAATGAAGCTACTCCTGACACCATCAGTGGGAAGACTGAGGAGACAAAAGAGGAACCCCATGAGGCTCAACTTTTAGAGAAGCCCTCTGGAATCAAGATTTCTGCTTTCAACACTTGTTTAACATGTTACAATGAGTAAATTGCCAAGTGGCTATGGAACATTAGTGCCACTAAAGGGCAAAACATTATCTTCATTAGTCATGCCAGCTTCTGGAAATGGGCTATGTTGCAGAACAACAAGGAAATGGAGTATTAGCATCTAAGAGTTTCAACTACTACAATTTTAGTGAATTTCTGCAAAATGTACACACTCTAAATTCCTATGAAATAAAATAAACTCTACAACTTTTTTCTTTTTACTGAGTTTGAACAAAGTTATCTAGGATCGAGATTTAGTGAACTATAGCACAAATTTTCTAGAAACAAAAAGGAATATTCAAGAACATTAGCAGGTACAGAGTATTTTATTTTGGGAATGAGTGAACTGTAATTTTAAAATAAAAGTAAAACACAGAAGCTCTAAGAATTGCCAAATGCTTGAATTAAAAGGTTTAAATACACAGAAAGGTATCCTAGACCTTCTACAAACCTGTTACAAACATCGATGGAGTAGAAATGTTATACACTGCCTTAAACACACCAGCCAAACATTTTTCTATCAAACAATATTTCAGGTATTCAAAAACTACGTAAATAAGCATCACTGCTTTTAAAATTCTTCAGGAGCTAATCAGAGTAACAAAGTTCCCTGATCTCAATTTCTTTTTTTTCTTGTGCTTTACTAAAATGAAGTATGGGAAGCTGGACAGAGATGATAAAAAACCAAATCATGCTAGATTGCAGTCTTTGAAATGAAACCCCTTAAGGGTAGAATATCATTACAACAACATAGTAGATATTTATGAAGCTAATAACATACCATTATAAAACCGTAAAGTTAATCTACTCAGTGTATTGCCTTAATGCCAATACTAGGTATGTGCAATGTCTTCAATGCTTTGCTCACACCTTTTCAGCCAGGCAAAGATAATATGGTGGAGTATATAACAGCTACCTAAAGATAAAAAGATATTTGAAAGTCAGTAGACCAATTGCAAGTCATTTTAAAGTCATGAATTTGCTATTGCGGAAGAGAAAACAGAGATGGAAAACAAGCAAGTACATATCTCTTGAGCTACGGCAACAGAAGACCAGAGCTGGAGTTAGGACAGTGCCGACTGTACCTCATCTTGAGAGAAACCTGGCCATGTAAAAGTTGTTGGCTGAATTCCTGCAGTGCACAAGGTTGCCAGGGCACTTCTGATCATCCTAGACTACAACACAGCCATTACTGAATTTAAAGTATCTAAAATGATCATCAAGACTTAGATAAAAATATTCCTCTCACTGTAACATGGAAATATTAGGAGGTTTCTTAGGCTGAGAGCTGTTTATCTGCTCTGCATAAGCTGTCACAAAGTATTCCTGCAGTGTCTGATATTAGATGGCAAAATTCCTGCTTCTTTGAGTTAAACAGAGCCTTACTTCACATTGGCACTATTTCACACACTGCATAATGGGTACATTTAAGAGGCTTCTACAGGTTTTAAATTAAACCACCTGCTCTTTAACAGAGAACTGCAAGAGGTGTGATACCAGCACATGGCTATATTTCTCCAGTCTGATCTTCCTAGTTAGTGATTTTGCTTACACTACAAAAAAGAACTGTTTCCACAGTCCAAACAGGTCAGCAATCTAATAGGTTATTTATAAACATGGCACCTCCACTGTCTCTTACCCAGTGCTAGGCTTTTTGCTTAGCTGTTTTTTCACTGCAGATACCACGCTCCTGCTCTCTGCTAGACATTGGAACATCTCAGATACAGCACATACATGAGACACTGCTTTGATCTCATGCTCTTCATTCAAGCACTGGAAATCTGCATTAGGGTTGCTATTTAGATATTAGTAATACACTTCTCCACCTCCATCTCCCATTCCATTTCCATATCAAAATCTTCCTGATAACAAGTACAAGTCATTTATCTAGAACCAAGAAACAGACTTGCTAAAGATTGTTGACTTGTACCTGAACTATGAATAGGGTCAGGCTTTAGCTCTGTGCTCAGCTCACCAATCAGAACAGACTCTCCAAAGTCATGAGAGAAAATCTTCTATCTCATGAGATGCATTCATGAAAAAATATTACTGACCACCCCAATAGACCTTTTCAGAAGCATACTTCAGCACTGAACCTAGAGGTTCTTCAGGTAGCCTCCAGTTACTTTTCACATGAACTAGTTAGGAATCACTTAAATATTTTTTAAGATGTATCATACTGCAAACTTGAAGTTTGCAATTACAAGGCTGTTATGTTATCCTCTCCCTCAAGAGGTACACTGAGAAAATAAAATATAACCAATGGCACAGAGCAGGAGGCTGATTAGACACAATACATTTCTGCAGCAGTACCTCAAACAATTCTTTAACACTGCTGCAAAGGTTTGGTTTTGGTTGATATATTGACAATCAGTATTGCTTGCACCTGCAGCTTACACATGTAATGTGTAAGCATCAGTAAATGTTAACTCTTGATTTAAATTCATCTCTTCTATCGTACAGCTCTATTGAACACTGGTTTTTTGCATCTCTGGTTTTTGAAACAATGAAGTCGTTCTCATTTCAACCTCATCATTAACAGAAAAGTTAGCAGCTACAGACAATGCAATGTACTCATCCTAAACTGGTTGCTCTGATTACAATTCAACCTTCATTTTAGATTTAAAATTTGTTGATGGTTTTGTGAGATTTCTACTTCTGGAAAAATCTGGTAATTCAAAATAGAGGTGTGTTTTTATAAAAATGTAGCTCTGACACAAGACTCCCAAGAACACAGTGTGGTTTCAAACAGCAGTTAAACTTACTCAGGGCATACTGCATCCATTATTTACTTTTCTCAGAATTATATTCCTCCTAAAATTATAGTAAACAAGGATTTGTTTCTATTAGCAAAGCCTACAATGATTTAATTAAATTACATCAGAAGGAGGCACACAAAATGTTATAAATTCCTTCCAAATGTTTTAAACAAATAATTTTGCAAGTTAAATAGCCCACAAAGAATAGCTTGTTATTATAGAATGACTGTCTTGCTGCCTGCTCTACTACAAACTAGCAGTCTCCTTGGAGGACAGAACATACAAGAAGGAATACGGAACAGGTTGCTACTGATACTGGAAAAATGTTTTTATCCGATTATGCTTTTATTTTCTTGATTAATAGCCTCCTAATAGCAATGCTCATCTATTTGAAGTTTTATAACCATCAAGGCAAGATTACATGTGACATAACTTTTTGATACTAAATGTATAATTGAATCATAGACCTCAGAGAGCATCTAGTTCCATCCTACCTGCTATGGGCAGCATACACCTCTCACTAGACCAGCTCTGGTTTTACCATCCCTTTGACAACCCTCATAATTCTTACAAAATCATTTCATTCTCAGAAGAAACAGTGTATCTACTAGTTACTATGTGGTTAACAATTCAAGACACTGTACAAGAGCAGTTTTTTCAGCTGATGCTATGTCCCCTTCAATGTTTGATTATTTCATGTTTTTCTTCCCACAAGTAGAAAAACCCCACATCACAGTAACCAAGGAACAGAGTAAGAAGAGCACTTCAGTAACAGTCTCTCAGTGACAAGTATCTGCAAGAGGTGGTGATTAGAAAGGACTGTATTTCCAGTTCACTTCACAGGTAACATAGGTATTCCTCAAGCCAGGAAAGACATGTGCTTAAAACATCCAATGTTTTTAGTCTTTTAGTGTTCTTACCTTTCTTTTGATATCAATGAATTGAGAGAACATTAAGGACCAGTAGAATGACAATTCAACTATGTAGTAATAATGAAGGTCAGGCATCAGTGGCTGAAAGATGGAGATGAGAAAAGGTTAATAGAGTCTAACTGATATTACAGGTAGCTGAAGTCTGTTAAAACATGTTTAATCACAGGGGATTTATGTGATTAAACATAAGAATCCTACTTAAGAAAAATGATGATGGCTGCCTCTTTCAAACTTTGATTTTTCTGGAAAAATGAAGTTCCCCAACCTACCCCCCTCTTGTGTTTTAATCTTGACAGTATTGTAATACCAAAAAACTATGATGTTTTCCATTAGGAACCTAGAACAAACTAAATTCTGAGTAGTCCCAAGGCTGTTTTGAAAGATTATTGAAACATTCTTCTGTCCCATCAGTTACATGGGTTTAAAGCACAACAAAAGAAACAGTGCTAGAGTGGATCAAAACAATGTTAGTACACACTCTCATCTGCTCATGACAAAAATGTTGTGATCATATAAAAGCTCATTTTAAAACAACTATTTTCTGAGAACTTACTGACATTTGGAAAGAAGAAAATAAATGCATCGAGATATCTTGTTTGATATACAACTTGGCTACACAGATGTTTAAAAGCAAAAGAAATAGTAACAATACATAACAACTTATGCTTAACTAAAACTAACTTGAGATAACTTCAAAGAAGGTAACTGGTAGCAGGCAAAAGCTGTTTAGTCCCCAGCCTAAGAGAACCAGTCCTAGCAACTATACTAACTTCTATGTGATGGTTCCTCCCTGCTAGTCATGTGACAACACAGTGATAGAGATGGGTGCTGGCACTGGAGAAGCTTCTGAGGGCACCTCCAGAAGGATTAGATGAACCATCTCTAGAGCAGATTGTACTGGCACAACCACACACTGAAGGAGAACAATGAGCAATTTTCCATTGGCAAGAGGCATTCCAATGGCCTCCTTCATTCCCATTCTCTTTTGCAGACCACTCCTTTGCAGCTGAAAAACAGTCCTTAGGTGCCCACTGAATGCTCTGTGTGGGTTATTTAAACAGAGATATATGCTTATGCTTTATGGAAAACATGTACACTCAAAACCAATCTTTTAAAGCCATTTCTTGTGCCAATATAATGCTTTTCTGATTCAGTGAAACTGCCAGCAAGCTTTTAATTAGGTGCAACTAGAAAAAGGGAAAAGAACATGAGCTAGCAATGAACTACAACTATTATATTCATTACTGCAAGAGAACTCACTGGGGAAAACTTTTAGTAAAATAATTAAGATTGTCAGCTGCATTATCATTTCTAAAACCATATGTTATAAAAATGTAGGGTGATTCTAAAGAGATAGTGATTTCCCTCCAGGTTGTCTGTAAACTTAACTTCAATAGAACTGTTCGGTACTGATGGGTAAATTGTCACCCAAATGATCCATTTGACTGTATGCACAGTAAATCCAGCTGGATTTCTGTAATGCTGTATGGAGTAATTTACGAAGGATTTGCAGAAAACAAGAGATTAGAAATTGTATCTAGTTAAAAAATTAAGCTTAATCCTGATTAGCTGCCAGCAGACAGTTTTACATTCAAGAAAATGATTTTGAAAACAACTTTTTTTTGTTATTTGCTTTCTGCTGGTCTCTCTCCTTTAGTAGCATGGTTTTGGATACAGTAAGTTTAGTTCCACTCCCAGTTAGAAGTAACTAACTTTCTGAGTTACGTTGTTCTTACTCTGTTAAGTCTGGTAAATACATTCTTTTAACCAGCAAGATTAATGGCCTTTCACTGCAAGAAAATTTCTTCTTGCATGTAATAACACACAAATAGTACAAAACAGACCTGAAAGTCACAAGTGACTGCAGGCATATCAATTCTGACCAATGATTCTTCCTAAAACCTCTGAGGAATAAAGATTCAACACTTTCCCCACTCAATTCCTTCTGTGGCTTCCCTGATGTTATTCAGTTTACACTTCAGTTCCCAGATGGAATTTAGGTAATTATATTTTCTAAGGCTAAATGACCAAATTCCTTCAATCTTTCTGAAACCAAGATTTCTGGTCATTCTTGCTGAACTATCTCCACTGAACTATTTCCCATAGGTACATAACCTTCAAGAATGTAAATACTGTTCACAGTCTGTCCAGAGCTGCTCACAGGGAATTCATGTGTCTTTCAGACAATGTTCTTCATACTTTCTAGTCAGACAATGACTTTTATTTTTCCCCTCCCTGCCCTTTAGGGGACAAAAAGAAAGAAAAAAACCAAGCAATATGCTCCAGACAAGTTATACCCCTTAAATTCCTTAAGCTGCAAATGCTTCCCTGAAGCACTTGGAATTCAATGTCAAATATATTTGGATGTCTGCCAATATACAGCCTCATCGATCCATATTGAAACTCCTAGATGCTGAATTAAAAAAATCAACACATTTTAAGGAAGCTCAGGTTTAGAATTAGAATTCAGATCAGTTATCCTTGGGAGTCCTCAACAAATTTACTAACTTACTAGGTTGTATCTGAAACAAAATCTATAACAACAGAGGAAAGTACACTTTACAACTTTATTATTTTGTCGCATCCTGTTATATGAAGGGTGTTGAGGAAACAGGAGGCTCTCAGGTTTCCCAAAAGGGTTTCCAACATTCATCCCTAGCCTATACACATGATGATGATATTTCTTCCTTAAAAGAGCTTCCTTAGTATTACTATTAATAATAATAAAAGAGAGCAGGTAATTAATTCACAGATCATGACAACATTCATGTTGATAGCTGTTAGAGCAGCAGGCAAAATAAGGGAGTGGTACTCCCAAGGCAGAGTTCGGGAGTTATCTTTTCTGAAAAATACATTGACATCTTTAGAACAAGTTGGCTGCTGCTTAAACACATCCCATACTGTAACAATTATATCCAGCAGCACAAACTAATGGAAAACACAGAATAGCTTTCTCAAAGCATTTTGGCTACGTGAACTTTAGAAGCCACTGTTTAGCCAGACAGTGATAGTTACAATTTTTATCCTTCTTCTTTCTCTGGCAGAGAAGAGTTTCTGGAGTTGTAGGGCTACAAAGTAGCCCATTCACACTAACATATTGACATAAAGCTCTACCATAATAAAAATAGAGCTCTGCAGAGGTTTTATTTTTGTTTTTAGTCAGCACTGAAACTTTACCTGATATGGATACCCATTCCAGCACTGTCTGGTATTCCAGAGCCAGGGTGTCTGAGAGAGAAAAGGAAAAAAAAAAGGGTCTGTACACACCATTTTGGGTAACGTAAATGTATAAAATTGTATTTGGTTAATACAAGTAAAGGACAAGTTTAAAACAGAAACAGCTTAAAATGTTCAATTTGGATAGTGGCTATGAAAACTTAATACGGATATTCCTCCAAGTTTCACAGCACAAATCAGAGAACCCCGCTGTTCACAGAGATTTTTTTAGTGGTGCATCATGCCCTTACTTTTGCAGGAGTGTAGGGCGAATATAATCAGCTCATGCTCAGATGGACGGATCTCAGATTACCATCTCAAGAGCACAAGAACTCTTGGCCTTAGGCTGCTCAAATACTTTAATAAATGTTTCTTGCATATGCTTTTACATATAGCATCTTTCCATCCTTCATCCCAGCTGCAACCACTCAAGATAGCAAATCATACCTTTTGCTTTTCTGTTAGAACACACGACCATTCAGAGATGGTAGATCTGGCTACCACATGGGAAATACTCTGATATCTTAGGCAACATTAAAGGTGCCAAAGACAAATTTACGGTAGCATGCACCTACAAACTCCTGCATTGCAAAAAGCTGGGCAAACCAAAACACTTGGAAACATGCAACTTTGTTATGTTTCCCATTACTTTGCTACTTGCACAGGTTTTATGTCAATATTTCTTTTTCAACACCACCAGAGTCTTTAAAATTTTTCCTCGTAAGCATGCTGTTCCTTTCAGAGTTCTTTAGCTTTTACTCCTTTTCTGTGCAACTAAATGGACTTGTGATATAAAATACCAATGGGCAAGCTCTTCTATCCAATACACTTAACTGTTAAGTATTTCCCCATTGAGTAACAAGAACACACCCAAATCAACAGCTACTGAGCAGCCACACTTCCCTTTTCATACCTTGTCTACAGTACAAGCACCTACCCACTGACTATCTCATTAGAAACATTAATTACTACACTGTGGTTTCAAGATCTTCGTGCAATTCTTTACGTAACCTCAACTGCTCTATATCCAAATAGAAAGGGGGCAGAACATCATTAGTACATCTCCCGGATTAAGGCACAAATACCCTTAGAGCATTAAATGCTTCCACTAGATTACATTTTTTTCAAATAAATCCTCACTGCATTAAAGACGGTGCTTTCTTGCTTCTACCATCAGGTGGAGCAGTTCAGCTCAGCCAAAACTCACTCAAGCGAAATACAATGGATGAGCGTTGAACCAAACAGAATTAACACTAGGCAGAATGCTAAAGCCCCACGCTGAGAATCAAGCTAGATAGGCAGGATTTGTACCATATTAAAAGTCAGAATAAAAGCTAGTCAGAATTACAGCCCAATTCCCAAATGATAATTAAGTCCTATGATTAGTCTTACAGATGGTTTTTATGCCTCCACTGGTTAACAGTAACGTGATTGCTACAGGCTCTTCCTAGTTTTTTCAATAAATAAAATTTGCACATCCATACCCCTAATGCTCCTGAAATGGGATGGAATAATTCTTGCAGTAACCTGAGCGAGATTCCAACGTTTAAAGTAACAGCCTGCTTCTTCCTTCTCTGGAGACATTTAAAACCCAGCCTGGAGGTGTTCCTGTGCCACTTGGTCTAGGTGATCCTGCTCTGGCAGGGGGATTGGACTAGATGATCTTTCGAGGACCTTCCAATCCCTGATGTTCTGTGATGTGCCTCTCACAAGAATGCTGTAAGAGTGATTAAAGCCCATCCAAATTTCTCCTTCTATTATGAATAATTTCATGGAAAGTTACCATGGTAGTTACAGTGTTAAGTGAGTTCCCCACATTTCATGCAGCCATAGCCACAGCCCCAACACAAGTATTATTAATATACAGAATCCCAAGTATTTCTGTCTGACAGCTGTCTAATTTAGATCAATCCAAATGTTACAGGATAATTCATAGTTTTATCCAGGTTTAACAAGCTGTAACACTCTTTCATATCAGATTCAACAAGAGATAAAAGGTGCTTCCTACCCAATTATTTTGCTATCTAAATTACATGGGCTAGCAAAAAAATGCACATTTTTCTCTTTTAAATATTATGACATCTTGAAGGACCTTCACAGAGATGCCTGCTGCAGGAGTTGCAGATACAGAGGTGTAATTAAAATGCTAAACAAAATAGGCTTCACTGGAGGAACCCATAACCACCATGCTTCAAGAAATACCACAAACCAACAAATAATATAATACACATGTTAAGTCTCAAAGACCAACACTGCAGAACATCTACCTCTTTTGAGCCACATAATGCTCAAAAAGCCATGCTACCATCTCAAGTGCTTCTGAGTAGCTGTCTAGAAACCCAGTGGGTCCTATGTGAGCAACAGTGACTAAAACATCAGGGTACCTACATCACCTTCTTACCCTCTTCCTCTCCAGCCTTCTCTCCCCTCAAATTCACCTGGCATCTCCCTTAGTTGACTCTTAACACCTGTAGCAGCAGAGGACTTTGGTTATACATTTCCAGGAGGGTTTTAGGCAAGGTGTAGAGGAAAAGCTTCATTTGAGCACAGCCATTCCCTCTGACCTACACAATGAACAGAGTGCTAGAGTAAACCTAACTTCTGCATGTAGACTGTGCTTATAGTTTAGTCTTCTGTGAACCTCACAGCTACAGGATACTCTATGCAGGATTTGGCAGGAAAGAGAGCATCCTAAAAATGCCCACACAGTATCAGTTGAAGGGTGGGGTTTAATCAGAAAAACCTAATACTGCCATTATCAGGGCTCAGCTGTGCCCTGCTTGGGCTCACAGGATACATCTTGTGAACTTCACACAAAGTAAGGTCATCATGGAGCAGAGAGCCAAACTCTTCCTAAAATGTCCCATGATGGGTGGGGAGACAAGGTCAATGATATAGAATCATAGAAAGTATTGCATTGGAAGGGACCTCTAAAGGTCATCTAGTCCAACCTCACTGTAACAAGCAGGGACATCTTTAATTAGAACAGATTGACCAGAGCCCCATCAAGCCTGATCCTGAATGGCTCCAGGGATGGAGCCTCAACCACCTCTCTAGGCAACATATTCCAGTGATCCACAACCCTCAGATTAAAGAACTTTTTCCTGATGTCTGACCTAAATTGACTTTTTTTCTAGCCTTTAACCATTCCCTCTTGTCCTATTGTTCCATGCCCTTGTGAACAGTTCTTCCCCAGTCTTCTTATAGGCTCCTTTCAGGCATTGGAGGGTTGCTATGTGCTCCCCATGGACTCTTCTCTTCAGGCTGAACAACCCCTACTCTCTCAGCCTGTCTTGCAAGAGAGGTGCTGCAGCCCTCTGATCATTTTTGTGGTCCTCCTCTGGACACGCTGCAACTGGTCCACATCCTTCCTCTGTTGGGGGAACATGGACTTGTGTATATTCAGGTTCCTCAAACATTGCCTTCACTTATGGTGGGTAAGTGACATGGCTTCAGAACAGATCTTTCTGTGACAAACATAAGAAGTGTGGTAGTTTCCACTACCTGATGAATATCCCAATTCCCATTTTATTGTTTGTTCTCAGTACATAATCTCTCAAGACAGGATTGATGAAGAAGAGATTGGAATCTCTGAGAGGACTGAAGAAGAGACGAAACACAAAGATCCTGATATAAAAATTAATCCTTAAGCTGAAAACAGAATCCTAAAAACTTCAGTACCAATTATGTCAGGCACAAAGCACCAGCTCTAGAATGCTGACACCCTCTCTTACAGGTGTTCACATGGAAACTTCAGCTTTACCCCATCTTGCTGCAGTGCCTAATCAGTGCACCATCAATGACAGAAGACAGAGTTCTTTATCAACAGCTCTTGAAGCTTCTGTCATTTGCAGTATATCTATAATTTCTCCTTACAGTAATATTTGCTAAAAGCTCTATCAAACATCTCTCCAACTCTGTGATTAAAGGGAGTAATTTAAAACAAGTCCTTCAGAAATAAAATCTCTCTTGAGAAAGGAAATGATTGAGAAATTGGAGAAGAAAAAACAGAACAAATGATCTGACATGTCTGCACACTTAGAAGTGCATCTGCATCCATTGTCCCGTTAACCTATCTTTAGAGAAAGCTTCTAATTGGGCCTGGGATTTCAGAAGCCCTAAAGCAATGGAAATCTGCATGTCTTCCTCAAAGTGCTGCTGGTACCTAGTATGTGAAAGGTCAATTTTAATAGTAAGCAGAGGATAAAGTAGTATAGTAAAAACCCCTCAAATAGTCATCTGTTCCCAAGGCAGCTGACCGGGCTGAAAGACATTTTTGTCTGTATTTTATCAGAGAGGCAAAAGATCCACCTGATGAATTATTATTTTAAAATAAAAAGGTAAACTTTAGTACACTATACAGGAATAAAAATAACTAAGAATACTCCTCTCTCATATATATGTACCCAGGAGAACACACTGGCTGTACAAAACAAACAAAGGCCCTGTGACGGGTTCTCAAAATCACGGACAAGAGCTGTATATGTAATGAACAAGGCAGCCATCCCATGAGTGTGTCAGACACGTCACAGGTGTAAGTGAATTCCATGCACATTCTATGGAAACAGCTTGTGTCTATAAATATAAACACATCCAAACAATATATACACACATTCACACACAAAAATAAAATATAAATATAGGGCCCCCCTTATGGGCCACATAAATCTGCAAAATAACTGCTTTTGGGAAGCTAGAGTTACTGCACAGTTCATTTCACTGCAAGTTACCGTACCAGCAATTTAGTCATGTTTCCTCGTACTCAGTCCAACTAGAAACCCCAAATGCAGATTGTGCCCACAAGCACTGGTGTTGCTTTGCCCTTGGAAGTGTGAGCCGACAGATAAATAAGAGGTGCAAAAATTGAATACAGCATTGCAGACACTCATTTTTTTTCTTTCTGTACTCCATAAACTTGAAACAAACAACATATAGAAGAACCACTTCCAGAAGTACATCACTGAGACTCATGACAGCAAAGCCCAGCTCTCCACAGAACAACTTCTGCACTAGCAGTTTGGAGTATTAGAAAGAATTAGGCACTTGGGCATGTTGTAACTCCCAGAGACAGTCCTTCTGAATTCCCAAATCAGTTAGAAAAATCTTCTCACTTTTCCAGCATATAAAGAAATAGAATCTGTCTGTTGTTTTCATTAGGATACAGCATGACGGAAATCCTACATCTCACAATAGCCTATTTATGCACAAAACCTCATTTAAAACCAAAATGAGACATCCTTAGTTAAAAAAAAAAAATTTAAGTTGCTTTTGAAATTAGAAAAGTTTTGACCCTGCAAAACAAAACCAGCACAAAACAGAAATCCTGAGCATTCACTATGCATATGCTTACTACTCTGCAGTCTCAAAAACCTAGACTTTATCTGGCTTGGTTAATATATTTGGATGTGGCTTTACATAATTTGTCTCTGGCAGCTACAAGCAATATTAAATGGAACAGAAATCAGCGCTATTAATTAAAGTCAAGATAACGCATAGTTTTGGCAAAGTTCTATCCACCTAATTTATTTTGTGCTCATAAAAGCAAAGATGTCTCCCAGCATTCATATCTCTACTTTCATCAAGCTAGAGCAGTTCCTTGCTTTTCACAGAAGGAAGTGGTACAAGTGAAACTGGATTTCCTCTTGATCAGTGTTTACTTACCCCCCCCAAAGGCTGTGTGTAACTTGCTCTTACCCCCCACAAAGGCTGTGTGTAACTTGCTCTTACCCCCCCCCAAGGCTGTGTGTAACTTGCTCTTACCCCCCCCAAAGGCTGTGTGTAACTTGCAATTACCCCCCCCAAAGGCTGTGTGTAACTTGCTCTTACCCACCCCAAAGGC
>JAOXOE010037131.1:0-42708 GCA_028565055.1 Phoeniculus purpureus | reverse complement strand
TAGGTGATCCTGCTGTGGCAGGGGGATTGGACTAGATGATCTTTCAAGGTCCCTTCCAACCCCTAATGATTCTATGAAAAGCAATACTGTTTTAGACCTTGAAAAATCTAAATGCATGGTTTATCAGCTAAATTATTATTTTATGACCTTGCTAATACTGTAAACTTTATTACAATTTAATACTGTAAAATTTATTGCAATTTTTAAAACAGATTTTGTATCAAAACGCCTGTGCACTGTGATTATCACATTGCAGACTTCCATTCTTCAGTAAGGAAGCATGTTTTTTAACCATCTTGATGTATAAAAGAGGGATGTGTCCATCCTGTAACAATTCTCCTACCCCCTGAGGCCCATG
The DNA here is from genome assembly GCA_028565055.1 of Phoeniculus purpureus. Classification (NCBI taxonomy): domain Eukaryota; kingdom Metazoa; phylum Chordata; class Aves; order Bucerotiformes; family Phoeniculidae; genus Phoeniculus; species Phoeniculus purpureus. The sequence continues at coordinate 42,350 of JAOXOE010037131.1, read as the reverse complement.
TACGGTTGTACAATAGTTGAGAAGGTTTGCTATTTATATATGCACACTGTATATATAATTATATATTAATTACACATACTAAGTAACAGAGTACACAGCATGCATACATCTCTTCATTAATATACAGAACTTATTTCCTTATTTTATGAAAACATCCTCAACTCTAAATATATTGTCAAATACTTTCAAGAAGCTGAATAATCTAAATGAGTGACTACAGCAAGACTGTCCTAATGGACATTCCTTTCAATTTTTAAGCATCTTTTTATACAATACAATTTCTTTTTCTTTCTGCTTTGTTTTCATGCTAATGAATTCCAATGCTAATTGAATTTTGGATAGCTAAACAAGATGTTAAGAACCCTTACTTTGGTGCAAAACTAATCATCCACCTGGGAATCTCAAACAATCTGCACTAGGTCTAATTAAACTGCCGGTATAACAGCATGCTGGGCACCAAGAGTTTTATTCCTCGTTCACAGTTAATTTTAGAATGCTTTCCTGCTGTGTTATTTACAAAAAAACTCTGATTTGCATGTCTTCCGATAGTTTCCCCCATACTTTCAGAGGCGTGTAGCGTAAGGTAAGCTGATATACTTGCCTCAATTCCATGAAGTCACCTACTCTTAGATCACTGTGAACTCTTCCCTACTGCCCAAAGCGAGCTCTGGAAGGTGAGTTTGACTTGCACAGAAATCTAATGACATTCTGGCATTTTCCATGGTTTGGAGTGACTGACTCACCATAGGTTAAAGACATTATGCATCTTGTCTCTTTGCTGTTTCATCTTCCTTTTGAGTCCTCCCTCACTGTATTTTGCTTGAACCAGTGTGATGATTCATTCTCTCCCTCAGACCTCTCCCCTCCTGCTCACTCCCCGACCCCTTCTGCCTTTCATCGCCATCCTAATCATCATCTGCTTCTTGAGTCTCCATCCAGACAACAGAGCTGTAACTGCCACGAGAGCAGACAGAGAGGGGCTGGAACCACAACAGACAGCAGACAGTGTCTAAAAGATAACAAGCAGCAGAGAGGATACAGTCAGATAACTGATTTCCTGTGTGGTTAATGTGGTACCCTTTTCTCCATCCTGCCAGTCTTTGCATCTCCTGGAGAGTGCTGCCCACTCACCTCTGCACATCTGATTCCTCCCTTATGTGACTTTATAATGTAATATACATTGCACTTAATAAATACGAAAAGGGAAATTTTGCATGTAAGAGTTTTTAACCTACTGATTGTACAGAACTGGGATGGTGAGGAATCAGAAAAAATTAGCTGAGAAAACCAGAACATAGAGGAAGGAAGCAGCAGACTGACACTGTGGAGGCCTAAAGGCAGAGATTCTTTGTCTGGAGTGAGGGGATGTTTGATTGGGTTGGACCATCAGTGAGCAGCATTGTGTATTGGCAGGTATGACTGTAGGCACTCTCTGTTAAAAAGTCTGGGGAGCAGTCAATGCCGAGTCAGAAAGCAGAAATCAGAGCAGCATCACTGAACAATACCATACAGAATAGAAGCACGTACGCCCTTCAAAGTGCCCCTGGAAATCCTCTTTTTATCCTCCAGCTCCTTTAAAGATACCTTCAGAAAAAGGAGTGTATGTTTCTGAGAAGGGCTGAGGAAGGCTATTCTTCTCCCTGTACAGGGGCAAAATCTGTTGCTGTGCTTTTCCCCAAAAGACCTGCTCTAAAATAATGTGCCTCTCTTCCCTCATCTGATAAGGAACAATCACAAAGTTCAGAGGTAATGAAAAATGCACTAAGCAACACATGATGTCAGGAGAACTTGTACAGCAAAACAATGCCATTGTCAAGTTTATAGAAACAAGAATATACGTGTTCTCCTAGCTGCTTTAAAAGTCTCTTTCTGAACACACCATTCCCTAGGGGTGAGAATTACATTTGCCAAGTTTATCCTGAAAGATGTCAGATGTAAATTATATTCCCCTGTACTTGTTGTACTGTTTGACTACAATGTTGAACAGCTTGGCTCTGCAACTTCTACCATGTACCACACACACCCCCCACAGCAGAGAACTGCAACAATCTGATTAATTCCTATGCAGTATTAATGGAGTTTACCTTACTAAGAAGGAAAAAAAAAGGTTATTGTCTGTCTTGCTTTGTAAATATTTGCTAGAGATATGTGTCTGTGTGTATCTTGGCTTCATTAACAGCAGCAGCTTGTCTTGCCACTCTTTAGGTAGAAAAATGCTTAATTGTAATAAACCCCTACATCTTCATCTCTATAAAATAAACAGAATGCGAAATAGCAAAGCTTCCTAAATAGAAAATACACTTTTGCAGATCAGTGATGCTGTGCTGCATCTTCATAGAGCTGTTCATACAAGCACAGTAAATCCTGTGATAGAATTGGAGAAGCTAAATTTCAATTGAAAATAAGCGTGATGCTTATGTTCCCACACAAGTTTTCCTGAACCTCCAGGTGATCCCTGTAACAATGACATCATGAAGTACTTCTTCCTGACTGCAAATCACAAAAGACACTCAGTCGTTAAAACTGTTCTCATTCTCTGTGTTCATAGGTAGCTCTGTTACACCCATACTATCCATGTAACACCCATACTTGTTAGCCAGGACATGGCAGACAGCTACAAAGATGTGTCCTCAAAATTTTCCTGCACCTGTGTTGAAGAGGATACCAAACCCCATTTTCTTTAACAATCTAAGTGTCTATGTGCTGACGCTGAGACCAACTGGCTGAAATACTGTTAACCTACATAGGATTTGAGGGTGACAGTGTGGGGAACACACAAAATTACCTAACATGGTGACATTTTTGTATCTGATTAAGGAAAATTACATTTACCCATAGAATTCCAGTAAAGAGGACTTTTGTCCAAGTGAGAAACAAGAACCTTTCTATTGAGTCTTCCAACAGGCCTGCTAATTATGACAATGCTTTTTAATACTGTGCTCTGGTGTTGTGACACAGACCTGCAGGGAGTCTTTTTGATGCCCCACATGCTTCAGCTCTCTTTCCATAACCAAGTTCCACTGATATAGGAACACCAGAGGAAACGCTGTGAATGTTTCATACCCACATGACTGTAACTGTGAGGGAGATGGCAACCTTCTCCTTTCTTCATTCTTTTCAGTCACATCGTTTAACCTTCTTTCTTGCAGCTAACTCCTAACTCTTTTTCATCACTCTAATGTAGCTGCTCAGCTTGGGAGAGCTCTGATCATAGAGCTAGATGCTGTACAAAATTCTAATTATGCAAATCTCACTCATGCTGACACTGTTGAATTTTTCATTGCTCCATTGTTCTCCCTTTTGGAAATCATTTATTCAGGACCACATCAGTATAGGAATTGTTTATAGCTCCAATTTGGAATGTGAAAACACAAGTAAGAATTGGGCTAGCTGAGTAACCATTGTAGAGCTCTGTAATGCCTTGCATCCATGGGTTTGCTCCCATGTATGGCAGTTGGTTTTGTCTTCTATTTTTGTACTCACACCTACACAGGTACAGTTCAGCAGATCATATGTGCACTACACTCTAGGACCATATGTGGTTGTTCTCAATTTCCTTTCTACTCCAGTCTGAATTCTGTTTCCATCTGTTCCTATGACTGCCAGCCCGCAGACATTCTAATTTAGTGATCACCTGTTCTCATGTAATCCTCTTTTTCTTAGCATTTCTTCTGCTTTTCTCAGAAAAAGCTATATGCTTCTGACATCTGTTACTCACCATTATCTGTTATGAACTCACAGGCAAAAACCCATTCAGAGGTGCTCTCAATGTCAACCTGCTCTGTCAAAATATTACACTTGGCACATCTCACAGCCTGCATTGTGCTGACCTTCACAGTGTCAATAACCTTCAACAGTACCTTTTTGTTTCACAGCTCTTGTACACACTGACTTTACCTTTTCTTAACCAAATCACTAGCACAATCCAATGACCATTACTGAAGTGACTGCCCTGCACACCAGACAGCAACTAAGCCAGTGGTTATCGAACCAGTGATAAATTCAACTGAAACACAGCAATGGCTTGACTTGAGCAAGGAAACCAAAACTGCTTTTTCATCTAGAAGAGACTGAAATTTCTTTCCACAAGATTGCAGCATGGGATCACGTCTCGCAGATTTCAGAAGGGACATCTAAGCACATCAAGTCTTAGTTTTATTCTCTAGATACTGAAAGAATTTTTCAAAACCTAACTCTTTTGCTCTGTTAGGATCCAAACTGTAATTTTCACCCCTGAAAGGAGGAAAGCTGCTTCACTCATTGTGAAAGTAACTTGGAAGCGAGTGTTCACAATTTTCCATTTACCTTGCACAAAATAAATAGAAAGGTCAATTAAACGTCCACAAAGCAGATAGCCTCATTCACTGCAGAGAAACAACATTTGGCAACCTCTATTATTATGCCCAAAATACTGCTTCTCAGTCAAAGTTCCAAACATAGAGAGGCACAAAGTCCCTTGCATTCTCCTGCATTTTTGTAGCCATGGGATTAAACAGTGCATAAATTGTAAGCACTTCATTTGCAACTGTCAGGCTAATGAACAGAGAACAGCACAATACTTCTCTAACTGGAAGTCTAATTGACTCATATAAGTGATATTAAACGATCCCATGATGCTTGAGCACCGTTGGAACATACAGATTTTAACCTTCTTTTTACCTGGTTTCCCCCTGTAACAGCTCTACACTTTGTTGCCATCTTAAGGACATGTTTATTTTAAGAAAAAACACTGTTCAGTGACTGCCAGGATATAATAAACATCCATTTTTATAATCTCTATTAGATAAGCAAAGTTTTGTTATAGAATGCATCTTTTACCTCAAGTTTTAATACAGCCAAAGGCATGTGTGCTGCTCAGGGTGAACTGGTAGATTGCCTTGTGTTATTAGAAAGACCTTTCCATTTTTGGAGGGCACAGCTAGCTGCACTATGATTTTCGAAAGACTTCTGCAAATCAAGCCTTCCTGTATGCTTTCAGTGAGGCTTGCTTCCTGAAATTTCAACCAAAGTTGTTGTTAAAATGATGATATGTAATTTTAAAGCACTGTCTGTAAAGGACAAATTCTACGCTTTTGACTACAGGCTACTGTGTACAGCTATTACTATTATTTTTATAATTTAACATTAGTGATTATGTTGCTGAAAACATAGTCATATATTTAAAGAATGGCATTTTTTTTTAAAAAAGGCAGAACAATTATTCTCTTCATGTAGAAAACAATTTCTGATAATGAGCTCTCACAGCAGGAACCTTGTTTTATCCCTAATTGCTAAATGGTACTGAAAATACCAAATTTACTACAACCAGCAACTGTTGGTTTTAACAGAGCAAAAATTCTCTCTACCGTTTAAGGAGGATTTAAATATGGAGGCTACAAATACCAGCTGTGGTTCATCACTGGATGTGATTTGTAGTTTAACCATCACACTAAATATTTTAATTAAGACCTGAATTACAAACTGCAGTGTTAGTAATGCAGCAATCATGTGCAGGTTGATCAGGTCTGCTTTTTCAACTGAACTGCTCTTTGTCAGGGGAAATAGTCTTCCCCTATTTCCCTGATGGTTTTACTGGGTTCACTTCCTGATCCTACAGGAAAGTCTGAATTGCCTAACCTTAATTTTAACTATTGATAAAAGATAGTTTCATTTTATAGACAAAACAGGTTAATTTAACTCATTGAACAGGTCTGAATATTAATGATGTCTTATTTACACATTCTTCCTGATTAACAGGCATGGAATAAGAAAAGAAATGAAAAGAGCAATTTAATGAATGGGGGGAAAACCCCAATCCACAGTCAAACAAATGAAGGAAACTGAAAGGCATAGATATGAACAGCAAGGAATGCAGGGCAGAATGAAGTGCAGAGTTCCCTGCAATCCAGAGCATGTCTCCATGTGTCTGTTCTGTGCTTGCAAACAAATTTATCAAAATAGCATCGTGCATTTACGGAAAAAGGTAACCTCTGCTGTCAGTAGCAACACTAAGACCTTGTCAGTCGAGGTCACACCTGGAATACTGTGTTGAAGCAGGTTAAAACAAAGAAACTGCTTTTTCCCGGGTTTTGGCACCATTTTTGTGATGGGTTCAAGACCACAATTTAAAAAAAAGAGAGAAAAAAAAGCAGCTGGTTCTCAATGAAATCTCAGATAGAATTTGCCAGATAATGAATAGCTTAGGGAAAATGATAAAAGGGTTTAACAACTCTGTAACTATATACAGAAAGAAGAAAGGAAAAGTTAAGCAAGTCAGGACACACAAACTAGAAACTCCGTCAGAAATGCCATCATATATTCTGAGAAAAATACAATGGGAGATCACTATCGTATCAGTCCTTGGTTTTTACATTAGAGACCTGGGGAAAACATGTCAATCAAGCAAAGAAGTGTACAACCATCTTCTCCTCTATTTGTTTAGAGAAGCCTTCCAGGTCCCTTTTAAGTCACACACTCTCTGCCTTCCAGGTCCCTTATAAGTCACACTCTCTTCTGCAGACACTGAACCCTCAGCCATTCCAAACCGGCAAACTCTTCAAAACTTCAGCATACCTTCTCCAGCAAAACACTGATGAGACAGGCCTGACTCCTCAGAATGTGAAACTGCATCCCTCGATGCAGTAGACATGCTTTCAAAAAGAACCAAGTCTCTTTTCTTGCCCAAGGTCTAAGGATTCTCACATCCTTCTGCTTCCTTCAGAACAGACAGCTCAGCTAAGCACGAAGGAATTCTCAGATGCATCTTCTGAGGCTCCTTTTCTCCCCAATACTTAAGTATCCCCAGATTTTCTCAGTGACAGAAATGACAAACAGCCTCTCTTCCTGTTGATCAGTGGCTCAAAGATGGCACTGACCAGCCATATGTGTGGCACAGGCAGAAGCCTCCCCCATGCCACAAACACGGCCAAGAGAGTTCCATTCCCTCCTATCTCTTTCCCTCTCTTCCCACCTCAGCTAAAAGAGAAAAGGGAATATTCTTCAGCTCACCGTGGGTCACTGGATGGTTGCCACATGGTAGGGGAGTTGACACCAAGTTCTTGCTTCTCTGGTCCGTGGTGCCAGCTCGGAGCCAGGCCAGGTCAGAGCCAGGACCAGGCAGGGGCCTGCTTTCTCAGACTGCCTGCCCAAGGCAGAACTGGGACCTGGGGTGGAAGGCCGCAGCCATCCAACCCCCGTCTCCGAGAGGGCACTGGGGCCACCACATCCTCTCTGTCCCATCTCACCCATAAGTGGGGGAGGTAAGATGGAGCCCCACATTGGTGTGCTGGGCCAAAGCCTCCAGGAGAGAAAAAAGGGCAGTGCTGAGTCATCGGCCCTCTTTTATAGTGTCACCTGGTGCCCGCTCCTCCCATGACAGGTCACTGGGAGGATTCTCTTAAAGCAAAATACACACTTTTCTTCATGAGAGCACAAGTTCACACATTTGAAAATTTTAGTAGTTTTCAGACTGCAACACGTGTCCAGTTCTGGTCTCCCCAGTTCAAGATGAATACAGAATTAGTTGAAAGACCTCAACGCACAGCTATGAGGATGATTTGGGATCTAAAACAGCTGCCTTATGCAGAGAGATTGAGAACATTGGGACTTTTTAGCCTGGACAAAAGAAGACTACCAGGGGATTTAATCACTGTCTATAAATCCCTGAAGGCTGGGTGCCAAGCAGAAAGGAATCCTCTCTTTTCAGTGGTGTCAGACAGGACAAGGGGTACTGGATGCAAGCTTGAACACAGGAAGTTTCACCTCAATCTGAGGAAAAACTTCTTGACAGTCAGGGTTATTCAATATTGGAAGGGGTTGCCCAGGGAGGCTGTGGAGTCTCCTTCTCTGGAGATGTTTCAGACCCAGCTGGATGTGGGTTTGTGTAGTTGATTTAGGCTTTTAGAGGGTTACGCTTTCTAGTAATTTGTATCCTGCTTAAGCAGGAGGGTTGGACCTGATGGCCTTTAAAGGCCCTTTCCAACCCTAATAAACTGTGTAAACACTTTAGCAATCCTGACTTAAGCTGTCATGAAAAAGACATGTATGGACATACATGAAACATGTAAGCTGATGGTTCAGGCTTTCACGTTCACTTGCCCTCTGTGCAGAAGTTAACATCAGAACACAGCTCTGATATTAGCAGAGCCACCATATAGCCCTGTTCAGAAACTGGAAAACTCTGTAACCTCACTTCAAATCTAAGAGGGAAGAAACCTTTCAAATGAAGTAGCTGTGGCAATAGGCTGACCACATCCCTGCTGTCACAGGGGGCTCTTTGACTTCACCAGTTAAAGACAGGTTTTTCAGCTTTCCTCCAAGTTAGCTATTTTGTGACCAAACAAGATTTACATTATACAGCCCATAAATTGCAAGTTATTCATATTGGTATAAATATTTGCATATAGATTTACATATGCACACCTAAAAGACAAAAGCTCTAAGCTGCTCTGATAAATATATTAAAAGCAAATACTGAGACATTCCTCTTACTCAAAATCTTTGTTTGCATTGTATCACAAATTTGGCTTTTGAGAGCTGAGCATAATGAATGCTTCTTCCTGACTGAAAATATCCATACAAATTTAATGATCCACAGACATTTCCTGGTTAACTGTTTTGCTTAATAAATCAATAAATGGAGTAGGCAGCTCAACTGGGTACAACTTCAGTGGTTCTCTTCCTTTGAATTACATATTATCCTGATGTAATGCTTTCCCCCTTTCCTCGCTTTCCTCCAGGTGCAGAACTCAATTTTCAAGTTCCAGTGACTTCATCACATAAAACAATACAGCCTTGGCAATAAGGTGCTATTAACCTTTATTGTTCTAAAGCCTACACCTCAGATTGAATTGTACCGTGTTAACTGTCAAAGGTTAAAAAAGCGATTGCTGCTTCTAATGAGTATCTGGGAGATACTCAGTTGTATTTTCCCTTAAGACACTCAATATTGAAAGAAAATATAGACTTACAATAACTCGAATTAGAAGACATTTTAAAATAGATACCCAGTAAACTCCTTTATTTCAGAAGCTAAACCTAATTTAAAGGGGAAACTTTCACAATTAGAAAGTTTTGCCTTGCCTTATCTTGCTGCCTCTATTTATGTAAATTTTCATACTAGTTCACACATCTAAAACTAAATAGCAGACTTGCACTTTATTATGGAGGACAGTTAAGACATTTCATCTGGGGTTTCTTCCTGCATTATCACTGAACCACACTGAACTCCCATGAAAAGCACAGCACAGCCACTTGTTTTAAAAAGCAATGGCTGAATGGGTCAGTGCATCACAGAGGTGATGATCTACATCTCATAAAACAGCTTGACCTGTTTCCTACTTATTTTGCTGAAAATTCTCCCATGAGCCCATTGATAGAGCCTAATTGAGAGTTGGAAGTAGGTGCTTTCAACATTCCTCTTTCAGCACAAAATCACAGCCTAAAAGCTTCTTATAAAAGTAAATTCCTGCCTCCATTTTTATAAAATGCAGAAACCAAGGTCCAGTCATGGTGTATTAAGGAGGCCAGGAAGGGTGAATGAAGTCAGGATAGTAGTGTGAAGTGTAAAGCAGAACAAGACTGGGAAGAGACAACCCCTTATGGACACTTCTTTCATTCAAGTGCTGTTTACACCACAGCCGATTACAGGAGCAGGATCTGAAGGCAAGAACAGCTGCATGCAATTCCTAAACTTCCTGAATGAAAAAAAATGACAACATGAGGACACTGGTCACTATTGCCATAGTGAACAGATATTGTCACTCTTCTGATAGGATGCACTAGGAGCTATGGGAGAAGCAGCATGTTGTCCTGTTCTGATAGCAGTAAGAACGAGGCAGTGGGATATAACAACATAATGGGATGGCCTATGCAGCACCAGGAATGTGGAGCATAAATGGGAGACACCTCTTTCAAAGGTGGAAAAGGGTCTTTGCCCAAGAGATTGCAGGGCTGATTGACAGGGCTTTAAACTAGATAGTAAGGGGAAAAGGGATGTTAATAATATTGAGATTGCCTGTCTAAAAAGGCAGAATGACATAACAGGGCTAGAGGAAAGGGGTAATAGTAAGGGACTTCAACTTGTTGTTCAGAAATATGGCATAGAGACTCCAGTATGTGCAAAGCCAAACATGAATGAACCAGGGGCTACTGAGGATGAGCCTAGGAGTAAAGAGGAAAAGAAGGGGGTGAAATAAGTAGCCCAGATCAAGTGCATCTACACCAATGCACATAGTATGGGCAACAAGCAGGATGAGCTGGAGGACAGACAAGGAAGGAGAGGTGGGGGTTTGGCACTGTATGTTGGGGAGGCTTCTGAGTGTATAGAAATTGGTTACAATGATGATACAGTTGAGTGTTTATGGGTTAGGACAAAAGAGAAGGTAAATAAGGAGATATTGTGCTGGGGGTCTGCTATAGACTGCCCAATCAAGATGAGCAGGCATATGATATTTTCTATAAACCGCTGGCTGAAGTCTCACATTCACCAGCTTCTTCTGGTTGAGGACTTCAACCTACCCAACATCTGCTGGAAATATAACACAGCACACAGCAGGCAGGCTAGGAGGTTTCTTGAATGTGTGGAAGATAAATTCCTGACACAACTTGTAGACAAGCCCACCAGAGAAGGTCCTTTGCTTGACCTCCTGTTCACCAACAGAGAGGCGGTTCGTTTGTGTTAGTTGAACAATCAGGTACTTAGGTATTCAGGGATTTAGTGGTTTGGGGTTTTTTGGGGTGTGTGGGTTTGTTGTTTGGAGGGTTTTTTTGTTTTCTTTTGGTTTTGTTGTTGTTGTTGTAGGGTATGATTTGACTCAGTGATCTAGGAGGTCCTTTCCAACCATGATTATTTTGTGATTCTGTAGTTCTAAAATAGGTTTGTTTACCACGAAAGACAGAAGCATTCAGCAAAGACTTTACAGGAATTCCAAGGAGGCCTTGGCTTTCCTAGTTGCATCCCTACATCCTGTGCCTAGACCTTATAGTCATCCCAGGTGGCCATCCCCTCCTTCCATGACCTATAGACTTTCTTCTTCCTCTTCAGTTTGCCCAACAGCTCCCTGTTTAACCACACAGGTCTTCTGGCTCCCTCCTTTGAGTTCCTACCTGTTGGAATGCACTTATCTTGGGTTTCAGAGGAATTATCTTTGAACGTTAACCAACTATCTTGGGCCCCTTTACCTGCCAGTACCCTGTCCCACGGGATTTCCCCTAGCAATTACTTGAAAATGCCAAAGTTGGCCCTCCTAAAGTCCAGGGTTGTGATTCTGCTCGGTATTCCGCTTCTGACATGTGAGACCCTGCACTCCACCATCTCATGGTCACTGCAACCAAGGCTGCCCTCAGCCTTCACTGCTTCAGCCAGACCTTTTGGCTCAGAGGCCACCAGAAGACAAAGCTATTCCTGCTGGAATGTACGAAACTTCTTCGGTACCATAATCAAGACAGTTATATACAAAGTGGTGCACAGTGACAACCACAAAAGGAAAAAGTACTTAACTTGTAGTCATGTTCAATACTCCCTCTTTGGACTGGAGAGGACTGAAGAGAGCAGTTTTCTTTAGTCCTGAGGTACTTCAACCACTTCTGCAATACAAATTTATTCCTTTTATTTTCTGCTTCTTTGGTGATAGAGAGAAGAAAAGATCTCTGCTCTGGACTGCACAAGCCATGACTTTGGTTTGCTCTCCACATGAATTTGAAGCCTGTGTCTTTGCAGGCACCATTTTTTAGTCCTCAACTGAAACACTGCAAATTACTTTCATGAAGCCCATGAGAAGAGCTGGAATATTTTCTAGCTATAACCTTGTCATGAGTGTTGAATGCTTTCAGCCTTACGGTAAACATGCAAAGTCTGTTCCCTTCTATAGGCTACTGATGTTGCAAATAGCTAAATTAGCTTCCAGGTAATGCACTAGAGGCCTGGAGACAGAATAAACAAACTACAGAATTAGTTTCTACTCACTGCTATATATCCTTTCGTGCACCCACTGCAGGTAGGACAGGGAGAAAGCAATGCTCTCACGAGTTCTACTTGCTCTTTCTTGATTACCATTTAACTTTTATGAATAAACAAACTTGTACAACACAAGAAGGTGCAAAGTTAACTTGACTCAGCATTTAAATATCCTTTTATCTGTCTTCATTAAGCAAAAGGTGATTTAAGAGGGATCCTACTAAGAGGTGAAAAAATACTTTTATATCACCACAATACATGTGTCTGAACGTGCAGGTAGGATTCAACTTTGAAGCTTTTGCAAAATATCGCCACAAAGCAGACACAGTAAAGACAGAACAGAGCACAAATGTCCTTTCCAGGACGTAGTGTTAATTAATTCATATAACCCAAAGAAAGCAGCAGAATTCATCTTATCAACAGCTTATTTTGTAAAGGTAATGCAAGACTTGAAGTGCCCTAATGCACTGGAAACCTAAATGAAAATAAAGACCAAAGTGGGAAGTATGCAACATAAGAGTTAGTGGAATTGGTTAGTACAGGAGCCATACACATGTGTTGGTACAGGAGCCAAGGACACACAAAACGACTCTCCAGTCTCCTTGGTTTTTCAGTCTGGCTCTGTGCTGCTAAGGGCAGAAAGATGAAGTGTGCCAACAGGCAGACAAGCAGAGGCAAGTACGTGACAAAGCTGTGACAAGGTGAAAATTTCCAAAGCATTCACATTTGCCTTTTGAGATCTGAATTAACACTTTCAACACCAACCTTTCCATCTGCCCACAGGTGAAAACTAATGCAAAGCTTTCAAAACACTTCTGTAAATATTTCTTTTCAGCGACACAGTATGAGAGTGCTTCCACCGTCCCCCTTTGACCATGGCCTGGGTAATACCACTTGCAAATACAGGAATGCAAGTGTAAACAGCATAAGCGAGGGAAATTACACACAAATTGGATATTTGCTCCAAATTGTTCATGTTAAAGCGAAAGAGAACCATCAGCTGGATTGAACAGCAACCCAGAATTACAGAGACTTGTGAAACAAAGAAGTTCAGCCTGAAAAGAATTATAGAAGCGTGAAGATTTGTAAGGGAGAGGAGACCTTGAGGCTGACACAGCGTTAGTCAAAGAGGCAAGTGAAGGTAGTGGAATGCTTCCACTGATCACAGAGGCCAGCTGGAAGCACATAAGAGATACTGCTAACAATTCAAGGGGAATTCATCCTATGACACTGCATCTGGGAGACGATCTATGACTACAGGGCTCCTTTGCCTCTCCTGATAGCTCATTCCAGCTTTCCTCCTTTCCTGTGAATGAAGTGCTGTGGAGTGCTGCTTCATCATCCTGACGCACTGCACCAGCTCACCGCGTTGTCAGCCATAGCTACCCAAATCTGAAATACATTTCTGCTGCCTTGGGGCTCTATCAACACACACCAAAGGAAAAGGAAAGGCACGAGTCAGATTTTGTCACACATAGGTAATATATTGATTCTTTGACCATTTGTAAAACCCACATACTAAACGGCGCGCTTTTCCCCCAGAGACTACCAAAAGGAATACCAAACACCAGAGGCTCTGTTAAAGCCCACTGTCTTCCTGACCTGCAGATCATTATGGTTTATGCATAAAAAACACAGCACCCTGAGAATTTCTACGGTGTATCAGCAGTTACAAATAATGTCAGAAATTACTTTAATGGCTTTCCTCCTCCACATCAGCATTTCAGACTACACAGATTTCCTTTTTCATTTGGATAAAAGAAGTCTCTGAAGAATCAGAGTTAGTTACGAGGTTCCGTTAACTTTCGTGTGTTCACACTTTAGGATAGTCTGATGGAACCAAACCTGATGTGTTTTTTCATAGGGCTTTGAAATAAAGTTTGTGTCCTGGATCAGGCGAGATTGAGAATAAAGTTGGACATCCCCTGCTCACTAATGAAGTATTCTGTGTTAGTTAGCACCCAAATGAAATTGTATCTTCACATCATGGAATAATTTGAGCACCGTCAAAAAAATTCCCTTTGATGGGAAAGGCAACAGAAAGAAAATCCTGTTTTTATGGGGTACTTTTTACTGCTAGAACTCGCTCACGATCTCGTTATACATGTTCCTTTGGTGATTTGGCTGCTGTGTATTGCCTAATGTATTCAGTGACATAATTCATCAGCAAGCGAGATGCCCTTTTCCGTTGCATTTCTGGGAAAAAACGTTTTCCAGACAACTTTTTGACAGTACTTGGGGAAGAGAGGGAATGGGAAGAATCAATTCTTGAAGAAGTGGAAGAGGTTTTTAGGGAAGGGGCTTTGGTTTGTTTTTCTTCCTGTTGACTGAATCCATTTTCTCTAGCTGGGTGAATACTCTTCCTCCATATTGTGCTCCTTCAGGAACAAAACTTGTGTGTTTGAAGACACCAACCACAGTCTACTTGAAAGTTTCCAGAAACAGAGCACGCAAATCTCCGTTTGAGATCGGCTTGGATCTGCAAAAGGCCTGACACAAAGGTATTCATTCCCTGGTAATTCATGCTTGGTGAGAAGTGGGTTTGCCTCTACCTTTCCATGTGTCTGACTAGATAAGCGGATTAGAATTAATTTTGCAACAAGAGATAATACAATGGAGTCCAAGACTGACATTCTCCAGACAAGCGTCAGAGGACTTGTAAACAGAAGTAGGTCAACTGCACTTCAGAAATAAATGAGTAAGGTAAAAACAAGCATTGCTCTTCATAGATGTAACACACAATACCTTTGCTCGTGCATGCTTTTAGCTTCAGCGTGAATGGTTTGTGTTTACGACTACACCTTCCTCTGGAGAAGCGGTGAATTATGACAACTGATGACAAAGTCTAAAACACGCGTTATAGTTGCTGTGCAGTAATAGAAAACACGCACAACCCTCCCAATAAAACCCATAATATCTAAACCAGCATTATCGTAGACATTAATTGATGCTACATTTTCTGCAGCCCCTGGACCTGAACACAGCGTTCCATGGCTATCCAAGCCTTCCTCTGAGGGTCTCCATTTGGTCCAGACTTCTGCATTCCACATCAAAAGAGCACAGGTGACAGCAGTGCTGTTTATGACAGTGGCAGGAGCCTTAGCTAAAGGCCACTGTCCTTCATCTGTTATGGATGTGTTTTATGAAAGGGCTTGTCTGACATTCAGTTTGGAAGATTTGAAAACAGGATCCTGAGAGGAAACATTCTCAACGGCCTGCCAGAGCAATTGGTAAAATATGAATAAACATCAAGTAGAGCTACAAACTTCTTTTCTTCTTGTGAAGCTTCATTAGTGTAGATGTAACTGGAAGAATATGGGAAGGTGTTTCCCTGAAAGTATCATGTAGGTCCATCCTTGTTACTCACTCCTTACTTAAAGAAGCATGTGGATTACTATGCAAGACATGCTAACTAGGAGCATGTTTATGCTACATTCAAACATAATGAAGGAAAACAAAAAAACCCAAACCTAGCAAAAGGATCACCTAATGCAGATTAGGGAGCCACATTCTGGAAACAGTACGGCTCAACAAAATCAATCTTACAGTCAGAACAAGTCAGGTCAGTTCTCTATTATATCCTTAGCAAAGGATCTGATCTGTGACATTTTAAGAATGACACTTGAAGAAGACAGCAGGAGTGTGGAGTGCAGGGAAAAGGTTACATACTAACTGCACATATAAATATAATTCCTCACTGCTTAGCAGCTTAATGAGCACCGATTTTCTAGTCAATGTTCCAGCGAGGGGCACAGTGAATAATTAGCAAACCTTTGTGCTCTCTTGGGCAGTGAGTTAAAGCACCTGACTCCGTGATGTCAGCAAATAAAAAAAGTTCAGCATATTTTTTGTGGATCCAAGGGAAAAGTCATTCATATCACAGGAAATGGAAATTACACGGTGTCTGTTCAAGAGCGAAATGTATTACAGCACCGGCCGGGCCAGTCACAGCAGGCAGCATGCTTGCCTATGAACAAAGGGTTCAGAGCGGAGCATGCAGGCGCCCGAGCACACGCTAGCACTTCTGAAGCCTGTTTCAGGCAGCATTTTGGATATTCTGTGCTTTGTGCTCTCTGATCTAGTTTCCAAAACGTAAAAACTGAGTCATGAGAATGGATAAAAAGCTCCTGTCATGAAGAAGTAGTGGGAGCAAAACCTGGAATCTGTAATCTGAAATAACAGGGAAAAGGGGAAAAAAACAGAGAAAAAAGATTTCTATATGGATTTCTACAGGCATAACTACAGACTGTGCTATTAACTGTCCTTACTGGTTTCCATTCCCTTAAATCCAATTTCTACATCAAGGAATTATATCAGAAACAAGGGGTTTTTTTTAAACAAAGACATACCTTTCCTGTATGCCCTCCCTTCTAGTACTTTAGAAGTAAATTATAGTAGAATTTTAAACAGGACGAAAAGGAAGACAATGAAAATACAGAATGCAATAGAGTAGCAAGTAGTGTGATATCTTCCATGGCCAAAGACACGGTGAGTTTTGAATGACGTTACCTTGAGTACAAGTACCTCAAAGCAGATGATAATCTAATTTGTCTTTGCTAAGAAGAGACGATGGGAAACACCAGAAATGGTGAAGGTATAATAACATTATTGTGAAAGACTGAAAATGGTAATTCTGGCCCATGTTTGAAGGATGATAATTTTCTTCAGCCACCTCTGTTGATGGTTACTTTGCCTATGACAGTCCACCTGCTGCAGATGCTCTCTGAATGCAGGAAGCCAGACAAGACTTCAGCAACCTCTCACACGGTCTTCCCATTTGTCTGTGAAGAGATCTTTCCTCCTGCCCCAAGCTAAGGGAACAGCCATTGATAACATCCATAGTGGCGACGAACTGTGGCTATAGAAGGGAGCAGAACTAATTTCTCTGTTTACTTCACTGAGTTTCCTGAAAAATTCTAAAACTCATTTTAGCCTATGTGACTGTGGAGCATTGAGCCAGAGTTACGCAGATCTACTACAGGCACTGTAGTGGCACTAGTATTGAGTTGAAGACCAACAAATCCTTTGCTAATCCACTAACACATCTGTCAGTCAGCCTTCACCATACAGATTCAGTCGGTGCATTTCTCTGAATGCACAGTAAGATTTTATCTTAAGTAGGATAATTATATTATCATTATAAATTAAACCTTGCTCCTCTTGATCACCCATAAAAGCGTAAAGAAAGACCTAATCCTAGTTAAGGATTTGAAGTACCTCTCCCTTCTCCATGGCTCCATGTTCAAACTTGAAAAATTAATACAATAATAAATGTCAATGCTTTTGTATTGTTCTGCATTTTCCCGCTACTGGGGGATAAGTGAGAGAGCACAATGCAGTAACAGGTTTTATCTGATTTCTCCAATGGTGAAAATAATGTTTTCGAGATAGGAAAGCTATTTCCAAGTAAGCTGCGGCACAGAAAGAAGCAGACTACCCGCTGGTCTCCCAGCATGTGATGCCATCATTGATTTCTCCTTTCCAAGTAAAAATATTTTACATCATGAGAGCCAGGATTCTGTCTGGCTAAATGAAATTAGGTTTTAGCAATGATAAATCATTTTTAGTTATAATGTGTGAATGAAAGATTGAAGTGTGAGGAGATAGTGCTGAAGCCAGGGGAAGGTCATGTTTTGTTTTTTCTCTCCAGCTTTGCAGATCACAGGTCGACCCTTCGACTCAGTGCTTTAAACCACAAGGAATCTGTGCTTGTTACCTTTTGTACCTTAGCTCGTGGCAGCGTGTGATTCTTATATCATGCCTCTGTACATGCTGCTGTTGCTACTGGGCAAAGTGCCTGATCACCTGTCAGACACAAACCCACTTGGAAGTGGTCAGTTCATGTCACAGTCATTCGTTTGGCAGGGGGTTGTTAGCAGGTGTGGTTGTAGCAGAAGCTGCAGCGGGACTTGGGATATTTATCCATCTCATATTATACGTCGTCATTTTTACTGTTGTGGCCGTTTATTTTACACTGTATGAGCCTTTGGTCCTCATGCTGTAGAGCTTGCCTTTTGCAGGGTGCCATCTGAAAGGGAGGTTGGAACATTTCATTTTTAATGTTTTGGGAGATTAGAGAATTTCATTTTAGGGTATCGTCAATGGCTTCGTTGTCAGAAGCTGGAAGTCCCTTAGCACGATCCCAGTATTTCAGAGGATTCCTAGAAAATGACCTAATTTATTATGAGCAAATACCGAAAACATATCTATTTAATTAAACCTGTGCCTGTATTCACATGGTAATCACGAATTTGCAACACAAGGTCTCTAAACTCATTGAGGACAACAGAAACCTCCCTCCCAACGAGACTGAAAAGGTTTCTGTTCACACTTAATAGTCTGATAGAAGGTACAAAGACACTTATCAGCCTTTTAAATTGGTCTGGCTATTAGCCAGGCGATTTCAAAGGCACTAATTTGCTTCTCCCCACCCCTGCACCCCAGTGCTCTCATTCTAGCACTTCAGGATGACAACCACTCACATCCACCTCTCAGTTCTCATCTCCTTCTCATCCACTCCTCCACGGCAGATCAAGAACGGTGTGCTCTACTGCCCTGGTAACCTAGGGGTACCAAGGGAACTCAGTCAGGGCACTCAGGCAGAAACTCCACAGTGGGTCCAGAAATCCCTGATACAATAGCTGGTAATGAATGAGATGCTTAATGTGCAGTGGGAAGTAATAAAATAAATAAACTACCTATTTAACCAGGTATTTGGGAGACAATACACAGAGGATACCATAGATCAATTCAACTCCCAGGTAAGGATAATCTTGGCAAATAAACCGAAATTAACTCCCCATTGTTTGCCACAATTCAGACCACAGCAGCAAAAAGTACAGGGTTTTTACGGCTAAATTAATTTGCAAAAGAACATTTTTAGGAGGCTGAGTGGCATAGAAAGTAGGATTAAAATCTGAATGCCCAGAAAAACAAAGGCTGAACAAATAGGAGCGCTGCAGCAATAATAACTTCTTAAATCTGCACGATAAAGAAGATAAAATAATCAAATTAAAAAAAAAACTTTCCATAGGTAGCCCTGCCCGGTAGCGCATCCCCAAAGAAACAGAGACAGAAAGGTGGGATCTGGGCTCTGTTTTATGTCAGTCCGGGGAAGGGGGGGAAAACCTTTATGAGAAGAACACCTTGCTCAAAACCAGTGCTGACAGCTTAAAGAAAAACTTCTACTTCCACTGTTCCTTCCCAACAAAAGACCCAGAGATGAGAAAGGTGACTAATCAAACCCAGGAGAGTTCTGTAAGTTTCTGACATCTTTTGTCTGACAGACAGCCCCAGCCCCACCACAGAGTGCTGCAAGTTCTTCAGACTTTACTGAGAAGCCTTAAAGGGTCTCCCAAAGTCTGCTTTTCCCCTCGCAGCCACACACACAAGCACGCACCACCTCTTCCCTTCATCAGCAAAATGGTTTCTTTTCAAACAGCATTATTGTCGTAGCTTTCTGGAGCTATGACAGAACAGACTGTTCTGCTGTTTCATTTTCTATAAATTTTGAGAGGAAACTAAGAAGTGTCTGTGCCTCCCTGACCGTGAAGGATGTGCTGTACAGTAACGCAAACTTTCTGCAGCACCCACTTTGTCGGGTAGTGGTGCCTGGCTTTGCTCACTGACTCCTTGCCTTCTTGTGTGACCATGTCAGACCTCTCACCCAGGTCCTGCATCGCCAGGCTTGTTTTCTCCCCAAGTACCTGGCTTTGAGGCATGTCATTCTGAGCTAATGTCAATTTTAGAAAGTAAAGTTAGGTTTCAAAGTGATGGAGAAATCTTTAAAACACTAAAGGCTTTAAAAAACATGAAAGACATAAAAATAAATCTGTATTTATCATTTGCTCAAAAAAATAGTTCAAATGTCTGGGCCTACTATGATTTATGTAGAGGAATAGCAAGAGCTCTGCAGATACACCATAAATATTTCTGGCTGTCACAGCAAAATAAGGAGGTGACTTATTTCTCCTCAATCCCTCAAAAAAGGCACATTATATATAGGCTACATGCTCTGGCTCCCGGGAAGTTAATATAGCACCTCATGTTCCTCAGGCTGAAAAACATAAAGCCAAGTGAAGTTTTCAGGCTTTTTCTTTTCATATTGTGAAATGTTTGCTTTCACTAGTGTTACAGAGCAGTAATCACTGCTCATGCATTAGTGGCAAGCGATCAAACAATTTCACAGTCACCCAGTATAAATTAGTGTTTTCTTCCAATGATACCACACGAATTAAGTACAGGTGCTCGTGATCTCCTAGAGGTACTCTCACACAAGTACAGTGTTTGCCTTTCTTAAAGATTAAGAAAATCCCTAGATGAGACATTAGGTGCTCTATAGGAGGATATTTATGATTTGTGATGGGTTATGATAAAACTGCCATGGAACTGCACAATGTTTTCACTTGAATACCTGAAAAGTTTGCGATTATTAAAACAATGTCACGAAATTGAAGTGATTTCATGAAAACCAGCACTCTGATCTTCCAGTACTGAAGCATCTCAAACTGGTTTATGGGCTGCCCAAGGGGGGTTGTGGAGTCTGCGTGTCTAGAGACATTTGAAACCCGCCTGGACGTGTTCCCGTGTGACTGGATCCAGGTGATCCTGCTGTGGCAGGGGAGTTGGACTAGATGTTCTTTCGAGGTCCCGTCCAATCCCTAACGTTCTGTGATTCTGTGATTTACACTAGTAAAGCGAAGGAGAAGCAGACAGGTTCTCCAGGTAGGTAAAGACACATCCCTAGTTTTTGCAATGTTACCAAATGTTGTTATGCTCCTTCGCCCTGAGCTTTATTTATTTATTTGGTTTTGGTTTTTTCTTGCTAGGATCTCCAGGTGAACAGTGAGATGTTCTCATGCCCTGACATTAGTTAAAGGAGTTATTTTGGCCCCTAAGCAACTGGAGTATGGGAAAATAATCATCCTGTGCCAATCTAGATGAAGAGAACAGTGACAGAAAACCTCAACACCATCTCACGAGGAAAAGCCAGCCTTTCATAACAGCACTCATTTCAGACTATGAACATCTGCATGGTTTCCTTGCTTCTCCTGTATCGAGCATCCCATAAAGCTGGATCAATGGCAACAAACCACACGGGAACTTTTGAGAAGCAGGTTCTCCACACACATACTCAGGGTACGTGTTTTTATCCATGTAATTGATGTTACTATTAGACTAATAACAACCACAACAAAAACCAGGAACAGTTAATTTGTCAGGCAGTCAATTTGACTGGAGCCTGTCGCAGCGATTCTAACAGAGGGGTTTAATACTTGTGCACTTCTTTTAGATGGCTCCTGCTGTCCCTCACCACCATCAGTTATGGAAGTTTGTTTTGCACTCCCATGCCAGTACATCATTAGCACTAGAACACCCTCATGTACCCACGTAATCATTCAGAAACTTGATTTATGCTTCTATAAAACTACTATTGTCGTATGAATAAATCAGTCAAGAATTCACAGATTTGAAATACATCCCTGACTCTTGCAGAATATCCTTCCTGTCGGTTTGAGAAGAAGGTGCAGTTGATGACTGGGGGCACAAGCTGTCTAGAAAAGCAGACTTTATGAAGGTGCCTGTTTTCCCCAACCACAATTCTTATGAGGTAGCAATATTGCATGCAATAAACCTTACATCACCCTGTAGAAAATACAACTTTTTCACGGTACTCTCTACCCTTTCAGCGGGGAAAAAAAACGGCAAAAGCGATAAAAGCTTACATTCTGTAGCTTTAGTCGTCACTAGAACTCATACAAACACGGGCTGGCTTTATGAAGTTTGCTCCCAAGGTATGCACAGCACAGCTGGCTTCGTTAATACAAACCCTTCACCAGTCTTAAGTAAGAGACAATCAGAGCACTCTAACAGTAAATGTGTCTCACACACACATTGAAGCCCTGCATTGCTCTGATTAGACTGACAAGGCAACTTGTGATGAGATACTAAATTTACTGTTGGAATGGAATGAGCATCAGAAGGGCTGAAAATGCCACTGACTGCAGTTTCAAATTCCACTGAAGCCTGGCACGCTCCACTGCCTACAAGTGTCTCTGAAGCACAGCACTGTAGTTCAGCTTTCACTTTCCATGCTGGTCTTGAATTCTTAGAAAGGACAGGACAGAAATCATTTCAAGAAGCCCTAGCTACTGTTCAGACCTTTACTGCTTTACTTTTGTTGAGATGACATATTTAGATGCTTCTCGATATTCATTTTTTCACTCTGCTTCTCTTCCCTGGTCCCTGCTCTTAAAAGTATTGTCTAGTGTGCAGAGTAGAAAATGCAGTGCAGGGTGAGAATTTTTTTAGGTAAGAGGTTCAATGTCTTCCAAGTGGAAGGAGCATAGTGGAAAGGAATTGCCGCATACAAAACACCCTATTGCAGCAATTACAGCACAGTGAGACACTCTAGATATAATTCGGGTGATTTATTATGCACTGCTGGCAGTCACTGGAGAAGACAGTACTGTAAACAGAATTATGTTATTGTGTTAGAATGCTGTGGTAGCGTGCGTTACTGTTCTTCACACTTTCATAGCTGGTGGCACAGTAGGCTCTGATGACCACATGCTGTCTACAGACTGACAAGCAGTGTCCTTCACTGACCTCTGCTCTGCACCCAGAAATCTTGCTTCAGTTTCCGTGTTCAAACCATCCAGGAAGTCAGCAATAATTCCCTCCACATCTCAGCCGACCCGTATTTTAATTTTATTGAATTACTGTGTAGGCTGCAATGACAACAGCGATGCAAAGTCACTGCTCATTAAGGTCAGACACAAAAATATAATTTTCTCAATTATATAAAAAGTTAACCAGCAGAACTGTAGATGCCCCATGACTAGCACCTACAATTATGTGATGCATAAATCACACAACTGAATGCGGAAAACGCTGAAGTACCTGCCTGCATGCCCTGTCTTTTTCCAAGGTGACTATGCTGTGGGTCCCTCTGCTCTGGGTTGGTAAATGGTTATGAAAATCCACTGGATACTGACACAAGGACAGCAAAATAAAATCACAAAGTTCAAGCTTCTATTTTAGTGTTATTTCACTTTCTTTCTGGCTTCAGTTTCCTGATGTTCAATTTCACTAATTCATTCTCCACCAAACAGGCTGCTCCTACACAGTGTGTTTTGCTTTTGCAGGGACTCGCACCCTGTAATGAATGCCACCTCTCAGTCTTCCCTGGTGGTCAATCAATCGAGCTGACCTCTTTTGTGTTTCTCTGTAAATAATAATCTCCAATTCATGTACACTGGGGGCTCGTTTCTTTTTTTGTGCAGTCAGAAGATTTTTCAACATTCTTTTGAAGAACATGAGTACTGGAACTTCACACGGAATTTCAGTATCGCTCTTACCTGTGGCAAAAACAAAATGAAAGTCCTTCCCTTCCCACCAATCTCCACTGTAAACAGCCAAGGTCTCCCTGAAACATCTTTCCACGGATTTGTCTGGAAAGCTCATTGTTGTCTACCCACCGTGAGGTCTATGTCTCTTACACAATCTAGCCTTTTTAGAGAAAGCAGGAAGACTCGTATGGAGTTCATGTGCTCCATCCACACCTAATAAGCTGATCAGATAATTGCTCTGATCTGGGACAGAACAATCCGGTGCAGGCTAGGTAATTACTGATCCAAAGGGAAGAAGTTGGGACCTCTTAATAGCCTCCAGCACTTTCTATCTAGCACCACAAAACACTATTGTCAGGCATGTCAACGTATTAACGTTCCAAACATCTTGGCATACCCACACAACTGCTGAGTCTCTGAGGCAAGCATCGTGCACACAAACATGTCTAAGCACAATTTTTCATTAAAGGCTTCTCTTAAGAAGAGAAAATATGTCATCCACCCTGCCAACACAAACCAAGCCACAAAACAAAAAGCAGTATCATTTGCTTCAAATTACTCCTTATTTATACTTGGTGCATTCAGTTTGACAGGCAACCAATATGAAGATAACAAAAGAGGTGTAATCTGCTCCAGATTGTCCAGAACCAAGAGAGCAAATATGTCCCTGAAGTCTGAAAAAGCACAAGCAGAGCCTCTGCTCTGCTGGAGGACCTACTGACTGAAGGGAAGAGCAGTGAGTAAGGCAAGATGCTCATGAGGGGGATATCTTGCAGTTGCAAGGCTAGCATGGGACAAATAAGAACATGGGAGGACTGTAAAGGACCCCTTGACATGTTTTCATACCACATCCAGCAAACTGGTCTCGCTGCAGAACAGATGTTGTTTCAAACAAGCAGCCATTAGCAGAGGCCCGCTGCGGTGACAGTCTTCAGTAGCGTGATGACAAAGGGAAACCGCTATTCTTGACAGAGCTACAGCATCGTTATTATTGGTGTCAAGAAATTCTGTCCGTGCAAGCAGCTCATTGTGAGCTGGTCTGGGCAGAGAAGCTGTTCTTACATACACGTAGATACAGACAACCTGAATGACCTCCCCTCAGCAGCCAGGCTCATGTTTTTATGAAACCAAGAACAAAATAATTGGTATGCATCCAGATGGCAATGCCTTGTAAGCAATTCTCCAGAGCAGACACTGCACTCCACAGGGTAGGGGATACACAGCTGTGCACTCCGAGAGTGCTGATGCCACTCTGTGCTGTGTTAGAAAACAGTTATGTCTAGAGGCCTCACATGTCCTTTGAGCAAGAAGGGTTCAGAGACAGATCCTTGGAACGCATAATGTTTCCTACCTCTGGGCTCCATCTCTGCAATTTGATTATTTCTTACTGGTCTTAAGAGAGGATAAGATCTAATATTCCAGTAGCATCTCTTAGTTGCTGAAGCACTCCCCCATGATTAGGTGTTGCTGAAGCATCTGCTCTGCATGCCTGTATCTTTTGAACCTCCAGTTAGACGCAATACCTGCCTAAAAAGCTGCCACTGTCTCAGAAGTGTGGAATAAAGAATCAGACTCCACTCGTGACATGCAAAACCCAGGCGGTAACTGATGTGTCAACAGATGGTTTCTGAACAAAATGCAAAGATCCTTGCCAGTGGTGGTCAGTTTTGACAAAGAAAAGAAAGAGCAGAAGCCCAAACACTGAGCTCCAAAGTGTACGTGATCTGCGCGAACAGCACAGGTAGCCCCAGGTGAAAATACTGAACACAGACGCATTTAAGCACCTTGTCGAACCTATGTCTAACTTACGAAGTGTTACCCACACAAATGAGGATGTGTGAAGGATGTTATTTACATGCTAAGAGTACCGATTTCCAGTTGTAAGCACTTTCAAGTGACTTTCTTTTTCCTCTTGACTCATAATGTAGAATCTTTCCTACAAATTAGACTGAGGCACTGCTTGCAGTGGTACCTACCCTTACGTGCTATTTCTGATTCTTGTTATTCATCATCTGCCAATGGTCTTGCTCTTTTCAAGTAAACAAAGTACACAGATCTGAATTAGCTTACACTTTTAAATAGAAGACGCTAATTCAGACAGTAGGCACACAAGAATGAATCGGGAGCACGTAGCTTTTTAAACCCAAACCTTGCTGTTATACAAATCAACAGGAGCAGATTAGACCTTCCTTATGTTCAGTTTTACATCAATTTCAATCCTAAGACCTCCAAGCTTGTGAGCCAGCAGGGGGAAAACATGAGCATTCAGCCACTGGCCAGTTTGACAGACACAGGAAAAATATGAAAACGTAACTACAGTAACCACAGTGTTCCTCGTCATAAAACCATTTAATTTATCAGTACTTCTGCAAAATGACACTGAAAGGGTTGACAATAGGTCTCTTGGGAGGCAACTACTTACAAGGCTGGGGCCAACACTCATCAAAGGTCCTTGCCAAGTGATGTATTGTACATTCGGAACACAGGGCAAGATGCTGAGAGGACTTGAGCCATCTTAAACTCTGCTGTGCCGTTAGGCATTCTATCCTGGTGCATGCAATTTCTTTCAACTAAAAAACAGAATTAGTCATTAAAATTACAGTACAAATAGGCTTTGCTCAGAATCAGAACAGTTTGCATTCTGGTAGCAGAACGAAGTGGTCTTCCAGCATGAACAATGTGAGAATCCTTGTTCCTGCACAGTGTTTTTGCTGCCCTCGCTACTCAACGTGGTATAACAACACCCTGTCATGACTTGCAGTTTGAGACGCATGCAGAATGCATCACTAGGATACTAAAATAATTTCCAAGAAGCAGTAGAGGGAGGGAATGGCCAAGTGAGGCAGGAGCTCTGCAGACAGGACCGGCTCAACGGTGCCACCTGCTGAGAAAACGTTCAAGGCACTTGTGCCTTGCTGGCCAGGGGCTGGTGCGGGCAGAGCAGGGCACAGCACCCCGCAACAAGGTTGACAGCCCCCGCTTCTAGCTCCTCTGCTTAGGGGACACACCAGCAGGGACGGCACCTGGCTGGCAGCTGTCCGGAGACCCCTCTCAGCTGAGGTGCAGATGAGCCGAGCAGTTAGAAGTTTGCCTGGTACCCTCCTGCCTCTTCCTCACACTTCAGCAATAGGTTTAGAGGATCTACCTTCAAATCTTTATTTATTCCTAATGTGCTCTTCTTCCTTAGTGTATCCCAGCTTTCAATGCCTTGCACTAGCAGACACTAGGAACTCAAGCTCCTTCCTTTCCTTTGTGTAACTGAGACGTGAACTTTCAGGGGAAACACAGAAACACATGGTGTGTGAAAGCTTGCAGGTGATGAGCAGAAGTAGTTTGAATTCTCTTATCTCTAGTATACTATATAGGATAGCCTGTTCTTCAAGCAAATTCTTCCAAAAGAGTAAAAAGATCCTGTTTTGCCTCAGGTCTTCCCATCTCTTGCCAATATGTAAGCCAGTGCTATGCTGTTTTGGAGAAAGACAGCTCTATTTGTCAGGTGCATGCTCTTAATTTTCCCAGACACGTTTCAATCTGTGCTAATTCTACCTTCATGACTATTCTGTCAAAATATAATTTCCCCTTTAACTTCATATGATGAGGAAATTTTCATGCAATTATCACCGGGATGACAGTGTCAGCTGACTTCAGTTTTGCACATGCAGATGTGAATGCACAAGCAAACATGGAACATGTGCATCCAAGTGACCAGGTAGGCAGGTAACCACTTCCTCCTGGGGCTAATTTCTATAAGATGTCGGCTTAAGTAGTAAACAGATACATCTGTTCAGTTCCACACCAGAGACAGAGCAAGCCGATGACTTCAATACCCTATGAACTGCGTGGTAGAGAGGTAAAGGTAGAACCCAGTGACCCATATTTCCCTGATATTTAATACACCATGTACAGGGGCTGGTATGTGCTGAAGTTACCTGATATCTGTCCTACCTAAACAATAAAAAGTTTAGCTCAAATTTTGGCTCACACTTCAAGTCAGTGTAATTTTCCTCCAGGCTGTTTAGGCTTCTTCTTTAAGTCAGCTGCTTAGCTAAAACACTGAGATGTGGTCTCATCAGTTGACCTAAACTTGCTTTTTCTGTTCACTAAGACCTTCAAAATTGTGCAGTACTATACAGACAGAGATGGAGGAGAGGAAAAAGGCAATCATACCCCAAACAATGACAGACAGAATAATCTCAGGCAGATCATATATAATCATATAAAATAATTCATCTGTCATCTCTTTTATTCATGACTCTGCTTTGTCTTATACTTCTAAAGGGGACGATATGAATTTGTTTGAGCTCAATTTAATTTAAACTTCAGGCCTCATTAATTGCCAAAACAATGACAGCACAAATGTTTTAAGCCTTTTGGGTTTGGAAAGATCTTTATCCTGACGGGAATTTATATGAAATTTTGCAAGGAAAAGCCTTGCACATTTTTCAAGATTGTTTTTTTCTACCTCTGGATGGTGCTGGCAGAAGGAATAAAAATGCTTCTCTCTGTGGAATTTCTTCTGTCTGTGTTGGTGAGGGATGTGAGCAGCCTGACGAATAGCCATGGAAGTGCTTTGTTCTTACTAACCACTAGTTTAGATTTTCAGAAGAGCACAAAAGAACCCTCCATAACCAAGAGCTTATAGCCAAGGCTGTTCATACAACACCACTGGCACAAAGTGCCTGGGGCTGTTCTAATGCAGAACCTCAGTACATAGCACAGAGCTGGACGAAGGGACCATGCACACCTGGGCACCCACAGAGCTATTCTGTACAAGCTTCCTTGTCCTTTCATAGCATGTGCTGCTCCCCATCAGTACTGCTCACACTCTACACACAGAAACAAGCCATAAAGCCTGAGTGATGTGCCAGAATGAAACCTTTGATTACAGCTCAAAAGGCTGAACTGACTAAAGTGGGTTCCAGAGAGATTCCATCACCTCTAGTCTTGCACATTTCAGTCCGATGGGGGCAAAAAAAGCACCTTTTGACAAAATTCCACGCCTGCTTTTCAGAAAGCTGATAATTGTTTGCTATATTTTCTTCTCAAGGTTGTAACTTGGTTCTTGTTGAGCTTGTCTAACTGCTATTCCAACTGGGATTTCTCTGTGTCTGCATGGTCTGGTCCTCTGAAGCATGTCAGCAATTACCTAAAATACACAAGATTTTTCCTGATTTGCTTTCAGTTCTGTTGAACTCATTTTGCTGGGT
Organism: Phoeniculus purpureus; assembly: GCA_028565055.1. Lineage (NCBI taxonomy): Eukaryota > Metazoa > Chordata > Aves > Bucerotiformes > Phoeniculidae > Phoeniculus > Phoeniculus purpureus. The sequence continues at coordinate 13,857 of JAOXOE010037131.1, read as the reverse complement.
GCCAACAGAAATTCTTGACGGCAATAGCAGAAGACAAAAAAATCACCAGAACACTCTATGGAGCGGCTCAGGGTAGCATGAAATCAGGTACACAGGACTCCCAGAGAATTGATTAAGGGTCTTGACCCCTAACCGTGGATATCAGAGCCAGATGAAACTGAGAAAAATAGCTTGATTACCCCACTCAAGTTCTCATCTCAGCAGAAGCAGCATGAAGCACTCTCTTTCTATGGCAACCATGCCACTATAATATGAACATTGTAATGTCTGCTTGTGCTCCAAGACCACAGGAAGGCAAATATCCAGGTTCCACTACAACTGCTTCAAGTATCAACCATTGTGTGTCACTAGGGGCTCCTGAAGAAGACATCACTTATATATGGGCCTGTGTCATGATTCCTTTTTATGTTACTGTCTGTGGTTTAAAGCAATCCAGAATTACACCAAGAGGAAAAGAAGTCATAGTGTAGTCATAGAAAATCTGTGCACAATTTGCTACAGCTTTTCTGAACTTTTTTCTTCTTCATCCCACTTACTTAGGACAGTCAAAAGCCATTTTGATCTTTTCAAAAGATGAAGATCTTTGTTGAAGCATCAAATAATTTTAAGAAGGCACAAGACTAATACCCACATAGTTGGATTCACAGCTTTGAACAGTGAGTGAGTAAGTTCAAGTTCTTGATAGTAAGAGTGCCAGACCATCACATCAGCATCTAAAAATGCACTGAAATTAATGGAAGGACCCAAGACTTTGGTCAGTTCAGACATAGACATTACAGAACAAAATGGCTCCAAACCTTTTTCTTGTCCATGATGTTATGATGCAGAAGAAAAAAGTCACGCCGTAAAACTGCAGTCATGAGGTTGATGCTGGGAGCTATGAAGAATGCATGTAAGAAGGCTTTCTGTCCAACTGTTCCAGCATGAAGAAGGTCCTCTAGTGCACGTGTGAAAATTAATTATCTACCAGCCCTACAGCCATGTTAGTGTTCCAGAGGCCAGTAGCTTTTGACTTAAATACTGAACATGTGGCTTGAAAGTTTTAATGGTACTGGCGGAGGTGGGGGGAAATGAGGTACAACTATGTTTCTGCATCTACCCAGGCAAATCTTAGTAGAAGCATAATCAGTTTTATAATAAACTTTAATTTCAAGGCCTAATGAACATGATGAAGTCTTGGGCAATAAAACTTATCACAGCTTGAATGTGTCATTCTCTTTCAGAAATGATGTTTGCTCCTCAGCTCTCAGTAACATGAACCTCCATGGGCTACAAGAACCGGTTATTGTGGCTGCAGCTGTTTATTCTATTAGAGAAATTCTGAAATGTTGGGAAGACTTTTCTCAAAGTTGACAGGGTGATGAAAGACCACACACTGTGAGAGTGGAATTGGCTCTGGAATGCTGGAGTTTAAAACCATAAGCTTGGGAAAAGATATTAAATCCTCCAAATATTGTCTGCTGAGCGTTAAAAGCAGAACTGGAGCCTTTGATGTAGAAATCAGTATTTACAATTAAAGTAGGAGCCTATTATTATCTTGCTTTCGTTTCTTAATTCAATCCTTTTGACTGAGCATTCTGAAAGAAAAATAACACCACATTATATCTGAACTACTAGCAAAAGGCATGATTATCTACTTTAAGTTTGCTTTAATTGCTGCTTAACATTCATTAATTATTTTCATGTTTAAAAGATTTTCTTCCCCTGTAATGCCAAAGCTTAACTCTCAGATAAACCACAGCTCCCAAAAAGGAAGGCTGGCATGCCAGTCTTTGCTTATCTATCTGCTGTGATGAGTCCCTGGGAGAAATGCTCAGCTGGTGCTCTCTGAAACAGCTCCAATGATTCTACCAGACCTGGGCAACTTGCATTGAATGCCTGATGTTTTGCTATGAGAATTTGCAAAACTCTGCTCACTTGTGAGGCTCCAACTGAGTTCTCAGTTTGGAATAGGCCCTTGGCTACTTCTAGGTCCATTGCTCCTATCTACTGATCGCCTTGCTAGTCACTCAGATTACTTCAAAATAAATCCTGCTTTGAGAGTCTTCTGTCTAACTTTTTAGCAGACACAGCCTTCCACACAGTAGAGTAGGGATCTAATGACATCAGGGGTCTCTTCCAACATGATTGATTCTATGATTCTCACTAAAAGTGAGAGAGAGCACTCAAAAGTTTCTCAGGGAAAAAACCCACATAAATAGAGGTTGGCAAAGTTCTGCTCCATTCCCTTGTGACTGACACAAGTCACCTGCTACAACCCAGACACGGGCTTCTAGACAGAGCTTCTTCAGGGCAGAAGAAATATTCTAATTCAACAGATCAGAATATTTCTGAAAGATTGAAAGGCAATATCTGTCACTAATCCTATGTCACCGCAAAGACATCAAATAAAAATCTCTTTCTAATACAGTACTTCTAAGATTTGCTGGCATTCTTTCGCTAAGAGACACAAAACTAACTACTGAAAAATGTTGTACAATACCAGTACGTCCGGTTTCACAGTCAGTATGTCAAGCCCTTGTTTCTCCATCTTAAAATAACTGGAAGCCCAGATGGTCCGTGAAGCGCTTCAGTTGTGCTGATCATCACCTGCTCTGCACACAGAGGACACGCTCTTGTACATTTACACTGCCAGCGCTAAGCACCGAGAATGGCAGGTAACAGTATTACTGGCTAATGCATATGCCACTCTTGAAGAGAAATTCTGGCCATAAGAAGCTTAAATAAGCTTAAAAAAGGAAGCAAATACGAGCTTGAGTAAGAGCTAAGCCATTTGCTGCTATTCAAAACAAATGGCTTAAATCTGCCTTGGTGCTTTGTAGGTGAATCTTGTTAAAAAGCCACGGAGTGCTCACAGTGGACTGCTTCTTTTACAAACGCCGATTTACAACGTCCATTGCTACCGTGCACCTGAAAACCACTGAATCTAGTGCTGACGCTGTTTAATTAATTGTCATATTTTTTAATTAATTGTAATATAAGGAAAAAAACCCCCACTGTTTTAAAAGTCGATTTCTCACAGAAGTGTCAATGTTAATTTCTCTCCAATGACACTGGGGGGACAAGAGTGCCATTTTCTTAATTAGTAAATGTGATTAATAACACTAAGATATTCAAGCCTGTAATTTAGCCTTAGCAGTGTTGTGGTGGTGTACAAACACGTTATCAACATTTCAGCCTGCTTAGCAAGCTCACTGCCTCTGCAAGTATTTGCTTAAGATCAGCAAATAAAGCCTACAAACACATAGACTTGCCTGCTCCTGACTGCATGAGGAATCACTTCCACCACCCTCTCTGATTACCTTGAGGAATCCAGTTTTTCTCAGTTAGGAACCTCTTGCCTGGGTCACAGGACAGCAGATCACAACCAAACATCAAAACTCCACACAAACAACAAATCTACTTCTGGTGCCTCCACACAGCACGGGCAGCACAGGCAGAAGGCTACAAGGTACACAAAGAAGATGAGCTGGTTCCACAAATTCAGTTTCTCTGAATACAGAAGTAAGGATAAGGAGGAAAAGAGAAAAAGCAATAACCTCATGTGGGAGACTGAACTGCAGGTTCCTGCTTTTAAGTCAATTCTCCATGGTCTTCACAGAGTCGAGCAATTTCAGTAGTCATCACAACCACACAACTCTGCATTAACTACCTTGCCATTTTTAACAAGGCTTTCAAGCAATGAAATTAATTTGAAACATCAAAAGAAAACAACATTTTTTTCAGTCCAGCATAATTTTGACCAAAAAAAGACAGATTTCATAGTAACATTTCCCAAGCTTACACAGTTGGAAAGACAACTCCACGCATAAGGCAGACAGGAAAAAGCAGTACAACAAGTCATGAAAAAGCAACAAGAACTTTTTTATCTCTTGATGAATGACTGCCTAGGGAATTCCTACAGGAGATCAATCTCCTTTTCACTTCCTTGTAGTCTGTGAGGCTCTATCTTGCAATGAAGTGACCCTGTGTTCCCTTCAGAGGGGAGAGAGAATGGGGAGAGATCCTACATGTGCATTAACCAGTACCAAACCTGGTGGACTGGTGAGCAAAAGAGTTCTCCTCATCTCCCTCAATTGCTCCACATCCACCTGAGGGTGAGTCAGCCAAAAGGGCTGATGGATTTCTTAGCATTCCTCTCCTTTGGAGGCAAACACATTTCGGTTCCTGCACAGGCACCCTCTTCTCTACACATCACTGCATCAGAAGCAGTGATGCACATCCCCATACCTTTTCAAAAGACGGTGGTGGGCCAGACAGGAGCTTGACTCTCTGGATTAGGGTGGTTTGCAGCATTGCAGATGTGCTCTGTATTTAACAAGCGTTGAAAGTAACAATCCAAATGGAGCCCATCAATCGAGCATTGCTGTTGAAAGTGTTGTGCCTTATTCTTAACTAAGTGCTAATCAAGAACAGTTGAGAAGCATTTTATCAAGTAACAAGGAAAGAAAGAGAGTTCGAAAATGACCAATGATTTTGGAGACCTGAGATCCTCTGAAAGGGTTTTCTCTGCAAAGCACTAGCAAGCATAAAACCTCACTATGTGCCTCTACCCAGCGAATGAAGACAGTGCATAACCACTTATCACATCTCAAAAGCTGGGCTGTAGTGTGTTCCCAACTTGGTGTGTGTGCACACCAAGATACAAACATGTCAAGTGCAAAGTGCTGTCTGCCAGGATGCTCAGCCCTGCACAGAATCAACCTCATTCATAACTGGCTGCTGGTTCTGCAAAACAAGCCAATCTTCATCTGTTGTCTGGCTGTAATTTCAAAGACATTAGGGCCACACACAAGCCAAAGTACCAAATACTATTAAAATATTTATTTTCAAGAGTGTATTCTTTGCTTGTGTCCCAGTAGACAGGTGATGAGGAGGTGAGTCCACTGAAGTTTTGGTACTGCAGTGACAGTGACACAGTAGCTAAGGTGGATTTTCTGACCATTACAATTTTGGTGTGACCTGTAGCATTGAAGCTGGCTGTGCCTGCCAAACCCTGAAAAGGGTTTGTGAATGTCCAGACAAAACCAGAACACAGCCCATGCCTGTTGGAACTACTCTCTTTACATATTTATGATGAGTCCCTTGTCGAATCTTGTATTGCAGCAGGGGTTCCCTGTCTTATAAGAAAGGCTCTGTTACAATATACATACTTTACAAAACCAAACCAGCTACAAAGGGGAGCTACAGTCACTCGAAGATGTCCTATTATGCCAAGAACAATGGGAAAAATTGATCTGGCAGAGTGATTCAATCAAATACTGTTTTAAAAGATGTGTCTACTAGTACTAGCCATACTAGTACTGAGATAGTGTGAGCAGGACAGTCCAAATTCAGCAGGCTTGTCCTGGGGATTAAACCCCTTCAGCATTTGAATAAATACTGCCATACATAAAAGTGTTTTCAGAAGGCTAACACTCACAAAAAATATGATGACAGAAAGCTGAGAGTAATTATCACTGTCAAATTTTGCCAGCTGAACAAAATCAAGCAGCATGTTTACACACTTTAAAAAAAAAGAAGATAAAGTAAAACAGAGCAACTCTAGCAATACCTTTCCCCCTTCTTCCTTCTGCAGCTTTGGTCCATCAGGAGTTTCCTGACTCCAGCGTTCCGAGTTGAGCACCAAAAATGATGAGCTAGACTTAATGACATGCACAGTGCCAGAGAGGAGTTAATATGTGCTCGCTCGGCTCAGGGATTATTGGTTCAGCTCAGCACTGTGCTCACCAACTTCAGATCTCTGCGCACAGGTGGAATACATTCACATCTGCTTGCAGCAGCCATATGCAAATCAAAGGAGTTCACTCATATCTACGTCAATAAGACGATTTAGACTATATTCTCATCCCACATTCTGTACGCTAGGCTCAAAAGGGAAGCAGTTGTTGTACTTCTGAGGGAATTGCATTTTCCACACCGTTCTCTTTACATCAGTTTTAGTGGGGTTTGAATTACCCTTCTTCTTCTCAGGCAGCTCAGACCTTTTCATAAACTCCCCGTGCTGTTTGTGTAGCACTAAAACAACCCTCTCAGCTAAGCAAACATTGGACACGCAGTGTTCTGTATTGAAGCATTCAATGCTCGTCTTGAAGTTGTTCCATCAATAACTCTAGTGGACTTTCATTCCAATTGCGTGTGCAGCCAACACCCAACAGCCTTGTTCAACAGGTTGAGGTAGCACCTGTCAGAGCAAGGATCCCTCCCACACTGAACTGTATTTTGCTCAGTGCTGGTGGTATTGCTACAAGACAAAAGGTTTGTGAGGGTATGGATTCCAGGGTACTACAAATGGCTTTTCACAGACTATCAGTGTCGTTTTATTGATAACGAGGGATTTGCTGACTATTTACGACTGACATTTTGAGAAGTTATTCTGTAATCCAAACTGATCTCCTACTGTACAGCATTCATTTTTAAGCTAGGAACCAGAGGGAGAAAAGGTAGGCGTTCAGCCCAGCATGACATTTTGATGTATTCTGAAGAGTTATTAAAGGGCTCGTCATCCAAAGTAGCAGAGTAGATTAAAAAATACACAAGGATGTTTTCATTAGCTACTTCTCAAAGAAGTTCAGGTGTTTTTATGTGAAGCACAGGAGTTCAGACACTCATCTGCAATTGTTCTATGGAATTCAGGTCTTTGGAGTCTATCAGATTTATTCCTAGAGAGGTCTTCTGAGGTTTCCTGTTTTTGATACACCTTTTTGTATCAGATATTTAATAAGTAATTGGCTGAATTGTGCTACAGTTACTTGTTTGTTCTCCCAGAACACATGACCCACTAGTTCCTTCTACAGCCTTACAGTTACTATTGACGTGGGGCTCTCATAATGAGTGTTTAAGTAGACTGTCTTGAACCATCAGAACTTTCTGTGCCTCAACATAGGCTACAAAATTATTACTTTGCATCTGTTGCAAATCATACTGAATCATAGTTTTTCCAACATGACGAACAGACATTGTACACATAAAGTTCTGTGGAGTAGCTGAGCTTTTTCCAAGTCTGGTGCAAATATCTGAATTTTGGAGCCTAGCTCTGGGTGTGCAGGCTTTAGGGCTTTGGTTTGGAGGCGTTATACATTTATACATGTATGCACTATGCTGTATGAAGTAAAAGCTTACAAGGCACATGTTAACCAAGTTATGTAGCCTATAGAAGAAGAGGCTGAGAGGAGACCTTATTGCTCTCTACAACTACCTACAAGGAGGTTGTAGTGAGGCTGGTGTTGGTCTCTTCTCCCAAAGTACTAATGATAATTACTAAGGAAGAGAGGAAATAGCCTCAAGTAGCATCAAGGGAGGTTTAGACTGGATCTTAGGAAGAAGTTCTTTGCTGAAAGAGTGGTTTGGCACTGGAACAGGCTGCCTAAGGGAGACAGTGGAGTCATCATCCCTAGAGGTGTTTAAAAAATTAGTAGCTAGAGCACTTGAGGCTACGGTCTAGGGGTTAGGCAGATGTTGGGATGAGGGCTGGACTTTGTGACTCTGGAGGTCCTTTCCAGCCATTATGATTCTATCACAGAATCACAGAACATTAGGGGAGAAATTTAATGAACTACAACAAGGACAAGTGTAGAGCGTTGCATTTGGGCAAGAACAATCACAGGTACCAGTATAGGTTGGGGACTGTCCTGTTGGAGAGCAGTGTAGAAGAAAGGGACTCAGGGGTCCTGGTGGACAGCAGGATGACCATGAGCTAGACATGTTCTCTTGTGGCCAAGAAGGCCAACAGAATCCTGAGGTGGATCAGAATGGGGGTGTTTAGCAGATCAAGAGAGGTTCTCCTCCCCCTCTACTCTGCCATGGTGAGACCACATCTGGAATATTGCATCCAGTTCTAGTTTGCTCAGTTCCCAAAGGACACAGAACTGCTGGAGACAGTCCAGCACAGAGCAATGAGGATGATGAAGGAAGTAGAACACCTCCCTGATGAGGAAAGGCTGAGGGAGGTGGGTCTCTTTAGCTTGGAGGCATCTGAGGGGTGACCTAATTATTTATAAATATGTGAAGGGTGGGTGACAGGAGGATGGAGCCAGGCTCTTCCCAATGTCATCTAGTGATAGCACAAGGAGAAATGGGTGTAAGCTGGAACATACTAGGTTCCACATAAATATGAGAATTAACTTCTTCCCAGTGAGGGTGACAGAGCTCTGGAACAGGATGCCCAGGGAGGCTGTTGAGTCGCCTTCTCCGGAGCTATTTAAAACCCTCCTGGATATGTTCCTATGCAGCTTGGTGTAGGTGAGCCTGCTGTTGCAGGGGGATTTGACTAGATGATCTTTCAAGGTCCCTTCCCATCCCTAATGTTCTGTGATTCTGTGAATAAAATTTGTGCCCCAGACTTTTTTACCAAATGTCCTAAGGCCTTGAAGTCATTCTTCACTCCCCTCAGGCTACGCAATACAGCTTCCTCCCCACCTGTCTGGAAGATCAGCAGTGGGTAATAGTCAGTTGATCTCACCAGATTAGAGAGCATCCTAGTGATATCCCTGATTCAGGCTCCATATAGACTGCAGACTCCCCTACGATGATTTCACACCATTAACTCTCTGCCTGAAAACAAAGATTTCCATTGAGGAAGTTACTAACATTGGTCTGCTCATCCTCCTGAGGCAGGACATCACCAGGGTGCTAATATGGATGCTGGCACTTATCTATTGCAATATTTATTCCATTTCCTGCTGCCAGTGATGAAGAACTGTTGTCTTACATTCTTTGGTTTGAAACAAGCTGCTTTCTTTTTTCCTTATGTACGTCCCAACACGCCAGAGACTTTCTCAGTCATGTTTGCAGCTGTTACAGAAGTCACAGCAGAGCATTTTATCAGACAAGGCACAACAGCAGTCGCTGTAAAATATCAGCCTTGAAGAAGGAACTGCAGCTGCCTGGGCTAAAATGAAGCCTTCAACAAATCCTCCCGTAAACTCATCAAGTAGTTTTTGAATCAAACAAACAAACAAAGCCAACAACAGAACCACTTCTATAGCTCTGTAACACAGAGAGCAAGAGCTTTGATACTGCAAAAATTAAACAAGGGCAAGATTAAACAAAGTTGAGGAAATCCTCCCCGCAAGGCCAGGGGAAGCCATACACAAACGTTACCACAAAAATCACATCCAGAGGCCCCCTAAAACCTCAAAATATTCTATAATTCCACAATTCTTCCTTTGTCTCATGTCATGAAGTGGCTACTTAAGCCAGCACTGTGCTGTGCAGAACGAGGGCAGTAGGTTGTCTATCTTTTAACTACTGCTTTTAATCAACACAAATCATGACTTGCAATGTATCTACACCTTATTTTCTCTGCTGGGCTTGCTGGTTTGTTGGAAATTAGATTTCCATGGCACATAACCACAAATTATTGAATAAGCATAAACATTCCATCTGAACTACTTAAGGAAACATTCACTTCATTTAGATGTTCTGCAGCTTACTCTTCCATAGTGAACGGAAGTGTATTGAGATTACTTTAGAAAAAGAAATCAAACCAGAGTAATTTCATTGTGAAGAAGAGGCATCATCACACTCTCGTTAGCTATTTAAAAGGTTCCTTTCTATGTAAAAGCTTTATTACATTACAACACTGAGCATTATTTCAGCATGTATTAAGTAGTCCCAGTTCTTCAAAGTGTACGAACTGTCTCAAAGCACAACAAATCCACCAGAACATGGCGCTTTGTCTCTACCACAGCAGATCTGTTTTAGGCATCTCTTATTTTGACGTGTCTAAGTCTTTGTTTTCCCTCTCCTGTGTCTGAAATTGTGTTCTGTGCTGCAGAGAGAACTGGACAGGATGGGTCAATGGGAAGAAGCCAATGGGATGAGGTTTAACAGAGCCAAGGGCAGGGTCCTACACTTTGGCCACAATAACCCCCTGCAGCTACAGACTGGGGGATATGTGGCTGGAGAGCAGCCTGGCTGAGAAGGACCTGGCAGTACTGGTTGATACCTGGCTGAACAGGAGCCAGCAGGGTGCCCAGGTTGCTCTGAAGGCCAATGACATCTTGGCTTGTATCAGGAATAGCGTGGACAGCAGGACTAGGGATGTAATTTTCTCCCTGTACTGGGCACTGGTGAGGCCTCCCCTTGAGTACTGGGGGCAGTTCTGGGCCACTCACTTCAAGAAAGAAATTGAGGTGCTGGAGCAGGTCCAGAGGAGCAACAATGCTGGTGAAGAGACTGAAGGTAAAGTCTGATGAGGAGAGGCTGAGGGAGCTGGAGGCATGCAGCTTGGAGGAGACTTGGGGCGGGGGGGTGCATCTCCCTCTCTACAACTCCCTGAAGGGAGGTTGTAGTCAGGTGGGGGTTGGGCTTTTTTCCCAGGCAACCAGTGACAGGACAAGAGGGCAGGGTCTAAAGCTGCCAGGAGAGGGTTAGGTTGGATGTTAGGAAGCCCTTCCTCACTGAAAGTGTGGTCAGACACTGGACTGGACTGGCCAGGTCAGTGGAGGAGTCCCCATGTCTGGAGGTGTTTAAGAACAGACTGGATGCAGCCCTTAGTGCCCTGGTCTGGACAATGTGGTGATGTTAGGTCCTGGGCTGGGCTGGATGAGCAAAGAGGGCTTCTCCAGCCTCAAGAACTGTGATTCTGTGTGGAGAAAAGCGTTAGTGGTGAGGGCTACATTTACAGTTTCAGAGGCTGATACACTTTCTGTCATTGAATAGAAACTGTTCCATTAGGGGAAATACAAGCTGCCCTGGTAATGTGTGCTCCAGCTGTGACTGTGAAGGTGAGAAGGAACATTTATTTTCTTTTGCATTCAAGGTTTGATCGAACACCTGTTGGAAACACTGTAGAACGCTTTGTAAATATCTTCGATACTGAACTAATATTTGCTTTTAGTGATTCACAGAAACAGAAACATGTCGGTTGTGGGAGGGCTACGGCGGATCCATAGACCCTTTGACTGAAGCAGAAGAGTCTGACCTTGGACAGATTAAGGTGTAGCCGTGAGAACAAGGAGTCAGAAACATCCAGAGAATGTAAACAACTGACCACGCTGGGAGAAGCTTGACACAGAGACGGAGCAAGGGGGGTAAGAAAATAAAGCGCCAATTGCCACTTGCTTATAGCTGATTGTACCAATAAAATAAGGACTCCTGCGTGCAGAAAGGATATAAAAGGGAACTAGCCACACCAGTAAAGTATGTCTTTCTGCCTTCTTATTTTTCTTTCTGACCGCTCCGACATACGACAAACGACAGTCGGTCAGATTTTTCCTTCAGCTTGTTTCTATGTAAGACCTGAGCTCTGCTGTTGGTTAACACGCTGGGCCAGTGAACACCAACCCCCTCAGCAATTGCTGCGGGCTCTCCTGTTTCAGACACCAGTCAGTGTCTTCCCTGTGCTTCAACATCATTAGCCTGGCAATTCTGGGGAGCCAAACAACAGCCAAAACATACATCTTACCTATCAGTCAGCCTCCATCAGGTGAGTATTGCTGGATAAGAGGGCTCCTTCCCCTTGCCTTTGGAGGCAATACAGCAGCTTCCTTCCTTACAGTGTTGCCTTTTGCACTATCCAGCCACGAGTGGCAAAACTGAGCCAGTTCACTTCAGCAGGTAATGAGTCCCTAAGCCAGGACAGCTCAGCATTCCCCAGGTATTTCTTACTGAGGTATCTAGTCAGTCTGGTCATTATCTGCTCTGTTCTGACCGAGAGGAACCCACTCATGGAGGTCTGTGGCAGGCCTGCATTTTGGCCGTGTTTTGGGCTGGACTCAGCAAATCAGAGGCCTTTTTTATTAAAACCAAATTGCAAGTTTCCTTCAGTAAAGCTGCAAAGTTCAGGCCTGGACCTCAGAACCTTCATTCTGGAGCACTGATGGGAAAATTGTTCCAGGACTGCTCCATGCCACATCCTCCTCTGCAGCTGCCAGCAGCTTCTCCAGCTGTGCAGCAGAGCCACAAATCCCCAAATGCCAGAACCCTCACAGCTGGGCTGGGGGAGTTCCTTGTGTCACAGCCGGTGAAAAAGCCATGCCAGGCTTCCAGGAGAAGTCTGAGCCATGAAATGCATTTTGCCTAATGCCACACATGCAGCGCTTATACTTACCTCAATTCTCTTCTCCTTTGCAACAGGTTTGTTAGGGCTTTTTCCTCAGAGCAGCTAACCCCGGCACCATGTTTAGCACAAGCGCAGCAGCAGCTTTATCTTATTTGCATTTCCAGCCAATGCAGCAGATGAGGAATTTTCACTGTCCCCCACAACATCCTCATGAATAAGCTGGCTGCCCATGGCTTGGACAAGCATGTACTCTGCTGGGTGGAACACTGGCTGGATGGCTGGGCCCAAAGGGTTGTGGCCAATGGCGCTAAATCCGCTTGGATGCCAGTCACCAGTGGTGTCTCCCAGGGCTCAGTGCTGGGGCCACTCCTGTTCAAAACCTTTATCAGTGATCTTGATGAGGGGATTGAGTGCACTCTCAGTAGGTTTGCAGATGGCACCAAGGTGGAAGGGAGTGTCTATCTGCTGGAGGTAGTAAGGCTGTACAGAGGGACCTTGACAGACTGCATCGATGGGCTGAGGGTAATAGTCTGGGTTTCAACAGTGCCAAGTGCCAGGTCCTGCATTTTGGTCACAACAACCCCATGCAATGCTACAGGCTTGGGGCAGTGTGGCTGGAAAGCAGTCTGGCAAAAATGGACCTGAAGGTTCTAATTGACAGGCAGCTGAATACGAACCAGCAGTGTACCCAGGTGGCCAAGGCGGCCAATGGCATCCTGGCCTGGATTAGAAACTGTGTGTCCAGCAGGAGTGGGAATGTGATTGTCCCCCTGTACTCAGCACTGGTGAGGCCACATCTTGAGTACTGTGTCCAGTTTTGGGTTTTGGCAGTTAACGTGGTCACTGCTGCACGGCTGGGGCATTTGCAGAGATCTGGCTATGACCTTCACACCCAACATTTTTCCACTGCCACCCACAAGCATGTGGCTACCGTTAAACTGAGCTCATTAATGCACTCGATCTTTGTTGTGGCCGATCACATGGGTGTCAGCATTGTGCAGAAACAAAGTTATCAAAGAAAAAAAATCTGAAAATCCTTCTAGTCTTTGAAAACTTCACTTGATATTGAAACAGGTAAAGCAACATTAATTCAGTCTCAAGTACAGCACTTCGCTCCATTAAAATTTCATTGATTTGCTGCTGATACAAAATGAACCACCAAAGACATTGATAAAAAAGCTTTATAAAGGGATATGGCAAATGTTCATCAATTACTAAAGTGTAACTTGAAATGACTTTTAGCACCATGGGCAGGTGCAGACACTGTATTACAAACAGAATACTAGCCAGCAGGCAGGATTCTCCTTGGTGGTTGTGAGTTTGGTTCATTATTAATAGGTCTGGGGGAAAAGAAAAAAAAAGGCCTTGATGCCCTTAATTCATCTGCAGACTGCAGCCCAAAGTAAAAGCATCCAAAACTTTTCCAGTCACCTTGACCGTCTCCTTGGTAGACAGAATATTTTTAGTCCATTGGATTTGAACAACTTCTGAGAACAGATGGGTTAGTGCTTCACGACTGTGTGTGTGGTGCTATAGAACAGAATGAATAAAAAATGACCCAGCTGTGAATCCCTTATTCCTCATCTACTTCTTGTTGAACTTCTACAAATGGTCTAATTTACTACTCACCAATAGGAACAAGGTATCTGCAGCAGTGCCACCAGATCTCTGGGTTTTTCCTCCCTCTGCAAACTGACTTCTGTCTAGGGTGGGGCAGTATTTTTTTTCCTATCATGGAAATATTTTGAGGTTTTAGAAGTTCTCACATCCTCTCCTGTAACGGGTTGAAACTAAGAAACTGCTTTGCTCCCAGGTTTTAAGGGGAAAGGAAACCAAAGCAGTCAGGTCTC